>WEIS01058134.1:0-11970 GCA_013389965.1 Todus mexicanus
AACGTGTTAAATATGTGTAGAGAGGTCTATTAGAAACTGTGATGGACTGTATTAGGCAAAGGAAGTGCTCCAGAAATAGATGTTGTTCAAAGATGCTCTAGTGACTGAGAGCAGAGGATGTATCTGGTGGCTTATACATGACTGTGTTTCTGGCTGCTCAGTTAACAGAATAAAGAGGCGTTCGTGGACCAAAAACCTAATAAAGCATCGCAGCAGAGATGACAGAAAACTAAGCAGCAAAGGAGCTTGAAGGAAAGAAAAAATTGCCATGTACAAACACATCAATAGTGAAATAGCAAAAAAGCCCCATAAAACAACAACAACAAAAAAAATCAAACAACAACAAAACCCACAAGAAAAGTTAAAACCAAAAAGCCCCAAACTAACCAAAAACTTGCACATGCCTGAAGATGCCTCAGTATGAATAAACAAACTACAGTGACCAGTCAGTGTGCCTCGAGGGCTACAGAATAGACAGATGTAAGAATGTATCTCGGAGCTTTTGAAAAGCAGCTAAAAATATTTAAATAACATGTAAACAATAGTCATTATTTAAATATATATTTATTTATTATTTAAATAATAATGAATATTACAAATAAGTAAGTTTATAAATAAGTATTAAATATACAATGCTTCAGTTTTGTACCTGAAAAGCTATGGCTTGGCTGAGGCTGTCTAAAGCAGGGTCTTCTCCTTCCTCTTCACTTTCTTCTTCCTCCTCACTTCATTGTGCAGAAAGAGAGAAAAATACGCAGATTTTTATTTTAAGTGTTCAGTATGAATAAGCTTTCTAGAGGCAGTAACATGTAAATAATTTTACATACATTTCTTCTGGCTCAACTATTTTCTTTCTCCTCTTCTTTTCTTTTTTTTTTGGTGGCTCCCGCTCCCCGAGCATATTTTTAGGACAAGCATAACTTAAGTGCCCTGCTTCCTTGGAGAAAAAGAAATACTGCTTAACAGAAACCATTACAAACAACTGTATGTTAAAACATATCATGAGGAAAGTTAATATAAGACAGTTCATGGGAGGAAAAAAAATGGAAGCAATTAGTAAGATAAATGGAATGCTGAATTAGCACACAGAAGACAAACTCTCCTCTATAAGCTTGCCATGGAAACGAAGAGATTGGTGGTGATATGCATGTTTAACTGCAAATTGAGAGAAGCTATGAGCAAAGTAGATTTTCTTTGGCTGCTGCGATAGCTGAATACAGTAAAGCATGGTTTATGTTCAAGACGAGATAAAAACCTCAGCATTAAATTTACGAAACAGGAGTGAGTCAACATTTCTGCACTAGAAAGTGTTATGAATATAAACCAAGTTTGTATTTGACATTAAATACTATCCAAATCTAAATCTCCTATGTTATTATGTTCGGGAAAAGTAAGGAATTGCCTAAAACTTAAAATATACTTCTGTATAGAAACAGTGGTTTCCAATACTTATTTTACTGCCAAATATATCACGAACTTCCAAAGATATAGCAAAAGCAGGTATTTTGAAGCGAAGATCAGGATATTTTCCTTCTCAAACAGCATTATACCGATACTCAGATTTGTCTGCTTATCAGCACATTAAGCAGCAATTGTATGTACGCATTTTTCCCTACCCCCAAAATCCCAAGGAAAAGACTAAAAGGGTACTAGCATTCTTGAAAATGGTACAGCTGCTATACATGTGGATAACATCAATAGAAAAGTTAATTTAACGGCACAGGCAGGATTAGTACTGGCCAAATGGAAGAAATAACCTAAGAGTCTGTGCTGCTTTTGGCTGGGTTAATTTTCTTTATAGTAGCTGGTGTGGACTACGTTCTGGATTTACGCTGAGAACTGGACTGATAATACAGAAATGTATTCTGCCAAGCAGCGCTTACACAGTCAAGGCCTTTTCTGCTCCTCTTATCACCCGGCCAGCACAAAACACTGGGAGAAGACACAGCCAGGACAGCTGACCCCAACTGACCAAAGGAATATTCCATACCATATGACATGATGCTCAGCAATAAAGCTAAGGGGGAAGGTTGGGTGGGGGGCTGCCGCATGAAGATTGGCAAGGCATCAGTCAGTTGGTGGTGAGCAATTGTTTTCATTTGCATCACTTGTCTTTCCCAGGTTTGACTTTCCTATATTATTTTACTTCTCATGACAATTTAGTAGTATTAGTATATTCCAATTCTTAAATGGTTCTTATCTCAACTCATGTGTTTTCTCACTTACACGCTTCCAATTCTCTTCCCCCAGTTCTGCCGTGGGGGAGTGAGCAAGTGGCTGCGCGGTGCTTACTTGCTGGCGGGGGTTAAACCACAACAGAGTCAAAAGATTAATACAATTATATTAGTCCAATTTTGGTTTTACTCACCCCACATTCATAACACTTAGACTTATCAAAGTAGTTACGCCTGCGAATGAATTCTGCTGCTCTTCCATTATCAATGGCAATACTTGCTTTTATTACTCTTCCGAACAACTACAGCAAATTGGGGAGAAAAAAAAAAGGTAAATATTTTGGGACTGTAAACCCTACCCTCCTGCCATAACAAGTTTTCACAATTTACCTGTTTGTTATTAAGTGCCCGAGAACAGTTTTGTGCAGATTCTTTATCCAAAAACAAAATAAAAGCAACTCCTTTGCTCTTCCTGGTGTCTTTGTCTTTCATAATAGTAACTCTGAAAACACACAACCACATTATCGATACACGAAAATTACTTCAGAGACATTTTTTCCTTAAATATCTCAGTAGCTTTGTTATACAGCAAAAAGGAAAAAGTACATTTAGCAATAGAAAGGCTCACTAAACAGAAATTCAAAGGAAAAGCTAAGCTGGCCAGCCACATGCTTAAAGCTAGAGGGGAGATGGTTTAAAAAACTATATGTGGCATCTTTCTGGATCCAGTATCATCCTTTATTCCCTTGGATGACTTGAAGAACAGAGAACATATTCTTTGGATTTGCAGACAAGCTAACTGGAGGGAACTACACATACTGGAGGTGAAATTAAAATTCAGGAATAATCTTGATCATTGGTGAAACCACAGTGTAGTGAACAGTATCCAAACTGAGTGCAGGACTAGCCACCTGAAAAGGTTTGTGATAGGAGATGGTAAGTATATGCAGTGTTGTTCTACAAGTATCTCCAACTGGAATCTAAGCAGGCCATGGATGTGCGTGTTATTTTACATGACATACAAAATTAAATCTTCGGTGTAACATTGCAATCAGCAGCTCTGGTAGCACATTGAGAAATTCCATAAAGACTCAGACTCAGTAAAAACAACAGGCAAAGAAGAAGAAGGACAAGAGGTGAACGGAGGTGGGGGGAACTCACACAACTTCAGTGCTTTCAATCTTAGTATCAATTGTATTTAGCCCTTAAAAAGACAGCTAGTGGGAAATAGGATGCCAGTCTGCATGTACATAAAATAAAATTATATGTTATGAAGTAGGGAATAAACTTCTCCCCATGTCCACCACAAGCAGAACAAGATTCAGCCATCAGGCAAGTCAAAATTGTAAGTAGTAATAACGGCAAGTGTAAAATTGTAAGAAGTAAAAAGACATTTAGAACCCCCCCAAACAACAAAGTTCGCTTCAATGCAGAAGGCTACCAGAGAACCTGCATAAGCAAAAAGCATATAAAATAAAATCTCAGTAGAGAAAGCTCATTTTCCCCCAGATACATGCATGAAAAGATAGGGTTTATAACAGTTTTTTTTACCAAAACCTCTTTGATGAGGATGTGTCCAACAAAATGCACTGAATTGATGCGTCAATAAAACTGACTTTAGAACAAGTCCATCAATTCTTTAGCCAAGTTACTCTTCTAAGAGTTCCAATGGAACCCTAATATGACTGTCAGACTTCTAATTGGGATGTTGAACGTATCAGTTAATAACACAAGCATAGGAAGAAACGAGCATGACCAATCTGTAAAAAGTCAGCAGCTTCTTGGAGCCCTAGGAAGTCTGACTTCTCATGGAACAAACTGAGCTGAAATCATTAACGCTCAGGATTATCTTAGGGTGAGAAATGCAGTACAGAGGAAAAGTCAGCATGATTTTGCTGAGTCAAGACATTAAAAAAAAAAAGTCTAATGAAGCTTATTTAATTAAGTTAAACCTGACCCAGATGGCACTGCAAAGCTTTCTGCAAAGCATTTTAAAGTCCCTAAAAAAGACTCTACACTAATCACGTTAATATTCGAAAAGATTTTTCTTGGGACTTAATCACTATTTACAAATAGGAAAACTGATCCTTGTTAGCCTTAGTTTCACAGCGAAATGGGAATACCAGTAGAAATCTGCAATATTTGCACTATTTATAGCCAGGTCAGCTTGCAAAGGGACAAATGGGAAACAAATTTTGCTAGACATGCACAAACCCCCAAAATAATAATAAAAAAATCACAGTAGTATTTTACACAAGGCATTCTGTAACTCTTTGCATTTGGTTTAACTTCTGGCAATGACTAGGCAAAACGTCAGGAAAAATTAGCTCATCAGCAGGTGAATTTCTTGCAAAATAATATACAGGCAGTGGAAAACAGTAACTGCACAGATAGGATTGCAGGTTCTACAGTAGCCACTTTCACACAGGACACAGTGCAGGATTTCTTCTGCACAGGCAGCTAAAACCAATTTTTCTTTGTCTATGACAACCCCCCCCCAATAAACACGAAACTCTAGAAATGATTAAAAAAAGCAAGAAAAATAGAGAGTATGCTACTACAACACCTTTAAAATAAGAAATGCATTACACAGCCAACGCTTCATACAATTCTCATCCTCCTATCAAACAAGTTCAAAAGCCAAGACAGCAGGAGACTCCTATCCGCAAACACACAGAGTATAGGCATATTACCAGATGATAACATGGAGGTCAGGAGTGTCAGATTTATGGAGAACACGCCCCTCAAAGGATAAACACAAGCATTACTACCGCTCAGAATTCTTCTAAATGGGTACATCAGCAATCAACTAAAACAGACACCCCACCCTGGAAACAATAGAGAGTGTAGGTGCCCAGTTGTACTGGTCACTGCATGTCTGCTAGATACCTACATATGGGTTTTCCTCTCCGTCAATTTAAAAAAATACGTTTTCCTAAAGTTGTAGTTTGACTTTTCCTGCCATCTGTCACCTGAAACACTCCTAAAACTAAAAAAATTTCGAATTTAGCTCTGTATCACAGTAGCTACTAGAAGAGAGGGTAGCTATTTCCTGGTGTAGGGTGGAAAATGGAATTAAGTCTCATTATTCAGACCAGTTACAAAAAATAAAGAAATAAAACATTAGGTTCCTTACTGTGGCATTTATTTCTACCATTTGAACATAGAGGTAGGTATTCACAAGGATTGTTCATGAATTCCACGTCTATTAAAAGCCATTACGATGCAGCCTTGCATCTAATCTTAAGGAGAATACTCAGCAGTCACAATAACAACTCCCTCTAGAATCACAAATAGAGGAATTAAACACACAAGGCAGTTGTGGGAACTCCTTGTGACATCTAATTCAAATAAATAGAAGCTCTCACTTTTAAACTTATCGACTTATGTCCCTGCTGGCGTTCTGGGGAAAGGGAACAACACTTAGTAGAATAATACCATTTCGACTATTTCAGAGAAAATATCATTGGTATATACTAACATTCTGCTTGCTCTTAAGAAGTGATTAACAGAACCCGCTCTCAACACAGATATTCTTACACTATGTGTGCAACTGCAAAAATTTCCAGTTGTTAAATTCATGCTTTGTTAAAAACGAACGGGACTTCAATACAGTTCCACATTCATCCTTAAAATTATAAAAAGCACAAGACTTCCAAGTGAAGCAAAGACATTAACTATTTAAAATGAAAGCTACAAAAATAGCAGGCCATACGAGGTCACTTACTTGACAACTTTCCCATACTTGGAAAATATCTGAAACAGGAAATAAAATAAAAAGATTTAATGAAAGAAAATTGCATTTCATTAGTAATACATTTATCAAGACAAAGTTTTCTAAGATAGATATCAGTATTGTGTTTGCACTCAAAATTGTTGTCAACAAGTTGAATCTGAACACTGCAGATCTTAAAAACTTACCCTGTATAGGTCGTTGTTTGTTAAAGCAAAGGGTAAATTGGACACGTACACCGTGCTTTTGCTTGGTGCCAAGCCACCGCTCATTTTTCTGATGGAAGGAGAAAGAAAGAAGAGTTAAACTGTACTCAGCAGAGAAATCAATTTAAAAAACAGCTGCAGGACTTTTAAAGTTGTTTTTCAAACCTAGCCCAGACAGTTATGATTAAGCTGCAGGAAAGCATAGCTTTATTTCTCTTGCACCAAATTACTGCTTGACTTCATGTGCTACAAAAGACATACCTTCCTTCCTCCTCTCCTGGATCCAAAGCATATTTCTGCTGAATGTGAGTCAATTTGCAAGTCATGAAAAAAAAGATAAACTGCTGTACTTAAAATAAACCTCTGCTGATTTGTGTGGTAAAGAAAGGTTTAGGTCCAAAAAGAAACAAGCATTGTCCATTTATTAAACATTATGGCTTATATATGTGAATTCGCTTTTGTTCGAGTACCTGCGTGGTCTGATTCTTTATACATGTTTCAGTTCAGCTGCTTTCAACATAGAATAAACCATAACCCGTTATGGTGGGGGGAAGAAAAAGGCTTCCCTAAAAGAGAGTCCTAATTTTTGGGGTAGGAAGGTGCTACATTTACTCTAAAAATGTATCTTGGATGCTAAAGCTGCAAGCATTTCTTATATCTATTGCTCAGGCTTCTACACTGCTTTGGAAGCGCAAGCGTCCAGAGCTTATGCTAGACAGCACCACCCCTAGAGGCACTCTCCTGCCTGCTCCTGAGAAAGCAGCTCTATACTGTCAAGATCCAAGGAAATCTCAAAGCCCTTTCAATTTCCATTTTCTTTCAAGCTCTTGAAACTAAGTATGCCTGGAAACATCTATGCAAACACACCATTATAATTGCATACACATCATCTAATACTAGGGGAAGAATAACTGAGCTAAATCGGAAAAAAGAACAGTCTATGTTTTCTCTCATGCTTGGACATTTCCCCAAATTTTAAGTGGTGCTGAAGTCTGTGCGCTTTTTCCCTTTGAGCCATTCTGTAGCTGCGGCTCCGTCCAAGAGCTAACCGAGTAAAATTTAAGACCAGAGTAAAGCACAACCTTTAGGAGAGGACACGTGAAAAAGCAAACCCATTCCCTACACAGTCCAGTTACTACCTCCTTGTCCAGTTTCCTGCAGCCTCCTTCCTGCTTTTTGGCACATCTAGCTAAGGATTCCTAACTGAGGATCAAGCCATTTCTTCATCAAGATCAATTCATTTTCAAAACACAGACAAAAGCTGATGAAGGGATAAAAGAAACTGAAGTATTAAAAATCAACATCCCTCGTAGTACCCAATTTCTTAGGGGACCTTCTGAGTAGTGAGTCTGAGCAGATTGCTTGGCCAAGTGCCAACAATGTAACTAATATCACACTCTAATCCGGCTGTGTTTATTTTCTGGCATTTCATGATTCAGTCATCTGAAGATATGATACTCCCAGCAGACACTGATTATCCAAGTGTTTTGCTTCTCTTTCCTGACACACTTACTGTATCACGATTCATGTGAGTGGTAGTTTCCAAGTGATTGAATTCGGAGGTTTTCCATGTTCAGAGACTTGGGGTTTTTTCTGGCGTGAGCAGAAATGACAACACAAAGCTTGAGCAAATGAAAACCGAATAAATTTGCAATAAAGGCCACACATTGCATCTGGTGTTACGCACGCTGGATTCATTATCCCAAATTCTTTGCTGCTTGGCATTAGTATCCTTGACAAGCCCAACCAGACTGACTTGGCGACAAGCCACGCGAATAGACGGCCCCCAGCGCAGTTACCCAGATGCACAGCGGATACAAAGGACTCCATAAAAGCCACCTTAGCGCTGCACTAGAGTACGTTGCCAACGCTAATATATTGCAGCGGCAGCGGAGAACGCAGCAGAGGTGAACCTCACGTGGCCGTAGACGGCAATTTAACTCTGCTTAGAACACAAGAGAAGCTCGAGCGCTTTGCAACGGGAGCTCAAGGGGGCCCCATATCGATGGACAGACGCCAGTGAGGATGGCATGACTGGAGAGCAGTCAGCTCGCGTATTCCACAACGCCGCGGTGCAAACCTCCGAAGAGAAGGTCGTATGTCATGTGAAGGTTACTACAGGCCGAATAGCTCAGTCAATAGGAAATTATTAATGACTGCAAGCTACAGAACTGCTATTTTGTGCTGCACACGACTTTTTTCAGAAGCGAGCTGAAAGCGTTGCACCCTGGAGCATTGGCTGCCAGACAGCTGAGGTTGAGCTTTGCTTCTAGCCCCCTGGACAAATTGAAGTGAAACAGGCTTGCTACTCTGACTGCCCAAATACTTTTAGCAATTTGCACTGTTCAGGACTATTGTGCCAAGATTTCTTACTTTTAACGTCTGACTTGCCAGTCAGGCACAATTTTAATAAAAAGAGGAAGTACTGTAACTGTAAGGCCGTCGCTATGCTCATGTTCAAGATGGCAAGGTTCAAATTTACCACTCCAGGAAAGAGTATTTCCCCAGATCTGCGGGAGGACTTTCTCATCCAAATACTCAGGGCTCATTGGGATATTATAAAGATATATATATAGATATCTTATTTAAGCCAGCAGATACACTGACAGGTTGGCGCGATGGCAGGAATTGGCCCATTCATCCATCTACATAAAAATGTTCTTGTCCTTACTAAGTCTTCTGCAGAACATTCAAAAGTACTGCTCTGCCAAAAGCAATCTGTCAAAAATCTTGCGCATGTTAAAATGCAGATTTCTGGCTACCTGTTGTGAACGCAGTGGTATAAATGCAGCTTTAGATTCAACCACTGGCACAACTTTTCCCACACTGATAAACCTCAACAAAAGGTCATGTGTCAATTTTAGCTCTTTTATAACCAACCTATTAGTTTGTTGTTTCTTTTCAAGTCACCATGAAGCCCCTGTGGGGATACCAAGTGCCGACACCACATAAACAGTAACTTTTTTTTCTCCCCCTCTTCATTTATGGATGCCAACCTTGCAATACCAGCTTCACATATATTGCTCTGACGTTTTCTAGCTGGCGTGGTAAAAAAATTCCAGCTAGAAGCTAACTCTGTAGACAAAACACATCTCGTCCAGAGGCTGATTGTTACAAGGCGCAGACTCATTTTATTTCAGGAAGAGTATAACTTCATAGAACTGTCCAACAGAAGTTTTAACATTTTCACCACATTCTTTCTCTTTGATAGTCAGACTCTCTGCTTTATAGGTTTTTCTTTCACAGCCTGACAAAAAACCCCCAACAAATAACAAACAAAACCCCCCATAAAAATCCCAAACAAACACAAAACCAACAATGTTCTAAAAACATCTGAGCTTTCTACTTGCTGCAGGGGACTCACTCGAAGGTCATGTATAACCTGGTTTTTATATCCTGCTAGATCTCTCCAATAAATCAAAACATTTCTGTTTTATACTGAATATTTCTACGGAGCTTCCCTGATCTTCAGAGTATTACCCGCTTGCTTAACTTTGAAGCATCATCTGGAAGCCAGCACATTATCTCCATGGGGTTGAGCACAACTTCCACTAATGTAATAAGCCTCTCGGTAATATTAATGCCTTCGTAATTTATAATTCTCACATGTTAGCTTTCAGGATGGAATTGTCTCTCATTACTATCACTTCTTGAATTCAATCTTTTTTTGCCTTTTCCAACAACTAGAACTAAAAGAAGCCACTTTTTAACAAGAGCCATCTGTTAGCAATGATTGTCTCCTCCAAAATATACATGAATATATCCTGCTTGAATCCAATATGTTTAATGCAGCATCTGTCACTCATGTTGAGAACACCACAAGAGAAGACAATGATTAGTTTCAGTAATTGGCTTTTCTACTCCGTCCCAGAACACATAAGGACACCGAAATAGTTCAGATGCCTCTGAAACATCAAACGGGGTCTGAATTTAATGATATTTTCATGATTTGATATCAACATTTCAACTTCAACACAAACTTTTATGTTTGTTTGTTTTTAAGTATACAGCAACAAGGTCAGATTTGTGATTTAGCCAATTAAAGTACGTACAAATGATGTGTGGGTAAGTTACTCAAGACACACTCACCCAGGCCCACTCATCTGAGTTGTTCTATCTTGATCCTTAAAAGACTGTATTTTATTTTTGATTTAATGGTACCAACAGAGTTTAGACACAAATCAACAAACGGTTAGTGGCAGCAGGAGCTTGGCTCAAGCTCACAATCAAAAGCCTGTGGTAAAGGAGGAGACTGAACCCAAGTTCTCCTTGGTCTCAGACAAGGCTATTAACCACTTCCAACAATTGTAGAAGCCTACACAAGAGCCATGTAATAAACTATCATCTGTTTTATCTTTACATAGTTACTTAAATAGTACAAGACAAATACTAAACAGGAGTTTGGTAAATAAAGCTGATGATGGCAGGAGAAAGAGTACAAGAGTCTTTCTATCAGCTCAAGCCAAAGAGGTACACAAAAAGGATCCGTGGTTTTAAGCAAAGTACTCTTTATGTGCTAATCCAACCACAAAAACTTTGGGACCATAAGACCAGGCAACCAGACCACCAGCAGGGGCTGTGTTAAGAATTTTAATAACAGTTTCTTTTTAAAGGGATTTCCAGCACAGTCAAGATGTGAGAAGAGCTGCTTGGTTCAATCACATCTAGTCTTACCCAGAATCATAGAATGCCAGGTTGGAAGGGACCTCAGGGATCATCTAGTCCAACCCTTTAAGGCAAAGAAATGCAGTTTAAATGAGCTGGCCCAGCACCCTGTCAAGCTGAGCCTTAAAACCGTCTACAAGGTTAAGGAATCCACCACTTCCCTTGGGAGACTATCCCCATGTCTAATTGCTCTCACTGTGAAAAACTTTCCTCTGGAGTCTGATCAGAATCTCCCCAGGAGCGACTTGTACCCATTGCCCCCTGTCTTTTCCATGTGACTCCTTGTGAAAGGGGAGTCTCCATCTTCCTGGTAGCCACCCTTTATGTACTGGTACACGGAAACAAGGCCTCCCCTAAGCCTTCTCTTCTCAAGGCTGAATAAACACAGTTCTTTCAACCTTTCTTCATACATCAGGTCTTCCAGTCCTCTGATCATCCCTGTGGCCCTTCTCTGGACCCTTTCCAGCCTGTCCGCATCTTTTTTTGAGTATAACAGAGACCAAAACTGAACAGAGCTTCACCCAGGAGGGGCAGACCCACGTAACTCACCCCAGCCGAGACAAGCAATTCCACCCAGAGCTCCACAGAATAATTAAGGTTGGAAAAGACCTCTGAGATCATCGAGTCCAGCCTATGACCTACCACCACCACTCAGCTAAACCCTGCCACTAAGTGCGGCATCCAGTCTTTTCTTAAACACCTTCGGGGATGGTGACTCCACCACCTCCCTGGGCAGCCCACTCCAGTGTTTCATCCCCCTTTCTGTGAGGAAGCCCTTCCGGACATCCAACCTAAACCTCCCCTGGCCGAGCTAGGTGGGAACCAACGCTGAGCGCTACAGACCGCTCGGAAACCTCCGCAGGCCGCGCTGAAGAAGCCTTTAGCTGTAAGTAACACACCCCCTCCCGCGTTGCCCACACCCCAAAGCGCTGCTGCCCCGACACAAACCTCTCTCTCCCCGGCTGCCAACACCCGCTGCTGCCGCCGTCCCGCCCCCGGCCCCGGCTCACCCGGCTCGGCGGGTCAGCCCCCGCGGGCGCCCATGGTGCGGAGCGGCCCCGGACACTGGACGGACAGGGCGCACCCCTCGCTCCTCCGCTCCCTTCCTCTTGCCGTCGCCTTTCCGCTGACGAGCGGCCGCCGGCGGCCAACGGGCGGCGGCGCCGGTGCGAAGGAGGCGGGCGATTCCCCG
>WEIS01058137.1:0-14654 GCA_013389965.1 Todus mexicanus
GCTGGCCACACCAGTGCTGATACTTGCAAAGGGGGGGGCAGCTCAAAACTGGTGCCACACACTAGCTCTCCACCTTCACCCCTGTTTTATTTCCTCGCGGAGCCCAGGGCTGACCAGCACAAGAGACAGGTCCCCACCAAGGTCCTAAATCTGGTTCTCATCCCATGAACCACATCCTAACCAACCTTGCACCATCCCTGGGAACCCTGGGATGCAAAACCCCTACGAATTGCTTCCTTGATTGCTGAAGTTAATTTAATAGCGCTTGGACAGATGGAGGAGCTGGAGAATAAGCTGGGTCATGCTCATACCCCAGTTACTGCTTGGCATGCTCCTTAAGAAGTAAATACCAGAATAAATTATGTTTTATTGCCTATAAGACTTGGGAACCTCATGAGCTGCCTTCACAAAGCTCCCTCGAGAAAGGCCAGATTCTTCCCAGCTCCTTGGCTTCCTCCCTGCTGTCGCTGTCCCTCTCATCTGCAGCTAAATTGCTTGGGTAGGAATTACAATTCAAATTTAAATGGATTTAATTTACAGGCATTTAATCAACATGTCCACCTTTATTTATACTCACGTTGGGCTCCTGCTCGCACGGCTTGAGCTGATGGAGTATCAACTCACGCTGTTGGAGGAGGCACATCTCCAGGTGCCGCACTGAAAATCTCCTAAAAATCTGACAATGTTCACACTGGAGCATCTTCCCTCCTGTAGCCAAGCCCGGGACTTTCTGCTCTTGACTTGGTGGAAAAAAGCCCTTGATTTGCATGGGACCTTTCTTTCTCTAGCGATGGTGAAGCCAGACCCCATGGGAGTAGGAACACCTCCCCTTTACGATGATGTGGGTTATTTTAATACTTACATGGGAAAAAATCACTTGGTTTTTTGTCTCTGGATGCCCCAGAGCACAGATCCGTCCTCCAAAGCAAGAGATCAGAGCCTGCAGCCTGGATGGGACAAAGCTTTGTGGGAGTACAGCTGCTCCCCAAATCTCACCAGGTCCCAGCGTATTTATAGCATGAAAGTAATAAAGGAAAAAAGCTCTGAATTATCAGCATCAAAACCGACATTTTCTACCGATCTCTGTTTCATCAAGACCTTTCTTCAAAGCGTTTTGGCAGTGAGGTGAGTTCACCAACAGGGGAATATTCCATCAAGCGGTTTGCTGGAAAAAAAGTAGATTTGATGGATCTTCTCCATCTTTCAGTAGCACCGGGAGGGAAAAATAACTGCAATCTCCTGGGTCGTGCTGCCCTCTGCAGAAAATCCCGATGGATGCTGCGGCGCCTTTCCGGATGAACTTGCCATAAGGCAAATATTCCAGCGATGATGTGCTGGGCTCAGCGTGGCATCAAACCGGTTGGGTGTGATTCCCACTTCCTGGGACACGTGGCGAGGCTGGGGTGCTACAATCCCACATCTCCGCAGCCGCAAAGACTTTTTACCCCCAGAAATGCGCCTCTCCCTCAACTGGAACATGGCAGTTATTGTCCTCTTGGTTACCATCAGCTTTTGGACCTGGTCCACACGCACTTGCTTGTCCTTCAAGTTGCCCACCCCATTTGGGTTGTGCGCACGTTGGCTTGCAAATGTTGGCTGAGAGGGGAGAGTTTTATTATTTGTTCATTATTATGCATTGTTTCTTTATTCTTTTAATGTATTTATTTCAGTTTACAGCAAAGCACTCAGTGGCAGCTGGATAGTCTCACCCTCTTCTCTTGTCTCCTCTTCTCTCCTGGAAGCTGGACAAGAGTCAGGTGCCTGGGGACAGCTCAGGGGAAGTGGGAGGAGGCTGGTCCTGGGAGCCCTTCTCAGTGGCAGGACTGTGCTCCTGGGGGTGCTGAGCCGGGGGGGGCAGGAGCCCTTCTGGGGTGCAGGTCTGCTGGATCTAGGGGTGCAGAATCCCTCCAAGGTGCCTAGAACCCCTCTAGGGGCTACAGATTTCAGGGGTGCTGTGTCTGGGGCTGCAGAAGCCCCCATGGGGGACCGGGAGTCCTCCTGGGGAGCAAGTTTCAGGGATACTGGGGGTGCAGGACCAGTCCTGCGGGTGCCCATCTCAAGGGTCCTGAGCCTGGGGCCCTCCTATGGGTGCAGGTTTTGGGTGCGATGGAGCTGCAGGACCCCTCCCAGGGTGCAGGATCCCCCTAGGGTGCAGGTTTACCTGTCGTGCCTATAGAAACATGCTCCGTCAGGCCCGGGTGCTGACGGCGTCCCGCGGGAGCAGGAAGCCGGGGTGCGGTGGGTGCCACCCACCCAGCCACCACTCCCGTCCAAAGTTGAGCAGCGACAGGAGCCGGCTTCGCCCAGCCCTGCCCAGCCCGGGGGTCCGGCACCACCGTGGGGTGAGTGACTTCCTTGGCCGTGGGAATCGGGGGGTCCCAGGCCATGGGGTACCCCAGCTCCATCCCCACCCTGACCTGGGGTTCTAAGCAGGGAGGGGCGTCGGCAGAAACCTTCAGCCAGGGCTGGTTTTGCTCGTTTCGGGGCACAGCTGGGGAAACTGAGGCAGGGTGGGCTGGCACAGGACACAGCGATTTGGAGGGCCCCGTGGTGTGGGACGTCACCGGTTCCCAGCCCCAGCATGTGCCCCATGGCTGGAGGATGATGGCTGGAGCATCCCTCAGGAAGAAATCCCAAATTCCTTTGATTCCAGAGGTCAAAGCACCACCAGGCTGTAGCTCATCTTCACGCCCAGCCAGGGAGGTCCTGGCTGGGGAAGCTGCCGGAATGTGAGGTCCCCAAAGCCCAGCATGGCTCCCGGGGCCAGGGTGCTGTGTCGGGAAGGCTGAGTCACAGCCGGCAGAGCGAGCTCAGCTTGTTGGACGTTTCGGTTTGCCGGCTCACATCTGGGAAGCTGGGCTTGCCAGGGAAGCTCTGTTCAGCCCAAGTTTTAGGTAGGGGGGCTTGAGTGAAAGAAGGAGCCAGCAATGGCTGGCAATGTGTCATTGTTCTCCAGGGAGGTGGTCTCATACTCTGTGTGGGTTCGAGGGCGCCCCGGTAGGGATGCAGCGGGGATGTCCCACGCAATGGCATTACCCCTATGCCCCAGCATCACTCTCCATGCCCCAGTATCCCCCCTCTTGCCCCTGCAATACCCCACAAGCCCCAGTATTGCTCCTCATGTCCCAGTATCATTCCATACACCCCAGTATCACCCCATCCCCCCCATTGCCCTATCCAGATTTGGCACCCGCTGCCCCTCACTGCACAAGCCAGAGCAGCCAGTGCTCCAAGAAGCTGGAATGTGGATGGACACAGCTTCCTGGACCTCGCCAGCGACCGGCGTCATGGGTGCCAGTGCCGTGTGCTTGTTCAACACCCCTGCAATCACCCAAAAATCTTCTGCTCCCTGTGAAGGGAGAGCGGGCTGGGACGGTCCTGGGGTGAAGGAATGGGGAGGGATCCCTGGAAAAATCGCTCCTGATATGAAAGGGAGAATGGGAGCCCTGCTCAGCGCTTCCTAACCAGCCCCATGCACCCCATTATTACTCCAGTCCCCTCCATTGGCCTGATGTGTGGCTCATCTCTCCCCCAGCTCTGTCCCTCCACCAGGGGCTCGATGGCTCCGATGCTGGCAAAGGGCTCAGTGGCCCCGGCTGCTGTGGTGGTGGCCGCCCTCGGCTTGGCCACCACCGGCCTCTTGCTGCTGCTCCTGCTCCTCCTCTGCTCCTTCTTCCACAGGTGCGTTCGCTTTGGGGGAGCAAAAATGGTGGTATTGGGCTTCTTCCTGAGGGTTTGCCATGGCCATGGTGGGCTCCGGGGAAATGCCATGGATGGGGACGGGGGGTCACCATCCCTGGCAGCGTGGGATGGGGAGCAGGGAGCTCTGTGCTGAAAGGTGCTCTGGATGTGGGGTCAAGTGGAGAGAGGACTAGCACTGGGGAAGGGGATGTGGAGAGAGAGCAAATAGAAAACATCAGCAAGAGGAAGGGATGGAGGTGGGAGGGCTGTGTCATCTCTGAGGCCCCCTGACCTGAGCATCCCTGGGGATGGGATATACGGCTCCACTGACCTCCTCCTTCTCTTTCTTCTTCTTCCTCCACAGGGAAAATCAGCAGTTTTCCACCCAGAAAATGAAAGAAAACCCTGGGCTTATCCAAGGGGTGAGTCCCCCAGGGTCCCCAACACTTCTTTGGGTGGCGTTTCACGGCAGCTGATCCTGGATGGAGAGCAGGGTAGTGGGATGGGGGCCTGGCCCCACACATCCCCTGTCCCCACATGTCCCCCTGTGTCCTGTGTGCTTTGACAGCCCTCCAGCGTCAGCACGGTGAACATCCCTTGCCTTGCCCTAAATCCACCCTGAATCTGGCTAAACTGCCCTCAAAATTCGTGGAGGCCAAGGCCACAGTGGGGGGAACTGGGATGGGGACAAGGGGGCAGCGACAGGGGGATGGGGACAGCAGGTTGGCCCCATGGGTGCCTCACCCTGCGGTTTGCAGAGGCCGAGCAAGGGGGGGTGTGGGTGCCCCCCTCGAAGTTGTGGGGCTGGTTTGGGCCAGCTGGAACCAGTCGGTGCTGGTCGGTGCCAGCAGAGGGCAGCCACCCCCCCACTGGGTTCCCACAATGACACCACACACACCCCCCCCTAAAACCTGGGCTTCCCTGAGCTCCCCAACACCCCACCTGCCGGCGCAAGGGCTTGGGGGTACACGAGTGCCCAGGGGGGTCCACAAGGCCTGGGGGAGGATGCAGAAGGGCTGGGGGGGTGAGTGCTGAGGGGGCTGCACAAGTGCCACGGAGAACGCACAAGTGCCTGAGGGGGATGCAGAAGTACTAGGGGGGGTGCACCAGCGCCCAGGGAGGATGCACAAGTGCCTAGGGAGGATGGACGATTTCTGGGAGTGTCCAGGAAGAAGGGGGGATGCTTGTGTACCTGGGGTGGGAGGGCTGAACAAGTGCCAGAGGCTGGTACGAGGGCACCCACTTGTTCCCGCTGCAGGTGAAGCTGGCGAGGCTGGGCTCCAGCGACGGGAGAGCAGCGCTGCTGGGAGGTAGGGCACGGGGCAGGGACAGTGGCCATGTCCCTCTGACACCTAAGGCCCTGGTGCTCCCCAGGCCTTTGCACACCCAGGGACGTGGTGCTGGGTGCTGGTCCATGGGTCCTCCCTGGCACCTGCCATAGGTGTAGCAGGATAGAGACCCCCCAATCCTGACCATGCCTCAGGGAAGGGCCATGCTGGTGTGACAGAGCTGGGTGCCATGGTCCGAAGGTCCTTGGGGCTCAGCCTTGCTCCACTGGGCCAGCCCAGTTAATGATTTGCCTGGTCCATGAAGTTGGTGTAGCTCCAGGGGGGAGCTTAGCAGGATTTTGAGGTGGCCCTTGGCCAGCTGTGTAGGGCTGCACCCCCCGGCCAGGATCACAGCACCCAAAATGGGGCAATTAGTGAAGCTCGGTAGCAGCAAGCAGCTAATTCCAGTGTCCTGGCATAGAGATGAGGATGGGGATGCACCGTGGCCATGGCAAAGGGGCTTGCAGGAGGCTGCACAGGGTGGTAGCTGCATCCAAAACCAGCTTCTAAAATTCCCAGTAAAACCTGCCATGAGTCCCAGTTCCTCTGGCATGACCATGTTTTAACACACCCCTCCAGCCTGCTCTGTGCTAGCATTTCCTCTGGAATTACCAAGGAAAGCTTTAAAAATGATGGTTTTCATGTTCCAAACTTTCCCATCACATTAAGCATCCAGCCCGTTTGCTTTTCCACGTAGCTGGGAAGAAGTTCCTCACCCCAGTTACTCCAGGACCACTTTATTTAGCACCGCTGAGAACCAAGGATGATTAGAGCCTACATATTAACTTACCCTTCTCACTACTCCATGGCTGAGCTTCAAGATGCTCCAGCAAAGTTCCTGCTCCTCCTTGTGTTGCAACTGGGAGCTCCAGAGTGGTTTATGGGGTGGTCCCACCAGCCTGCACCCCCACTCTGTACCCTATTCCTGGGGCTCCCCCCTGCTGGGTTCCTGCCCCCCATTCGCCAGGCACCCTTCGCCCGCTCCTGCCTTTCTGCGGTAGGACAGGGAAGGGACATCCCCCAAGAGAAGTTGTGGCCCCTTGGAGTGTGCAGGTGGGGCGCTGGGGTGCAGCACAGTGCGAAGGTGCTCATGGTGGGGTGCTCACATTGGGGTGCACAGGCTGGGATGTTTGCTTTCGGGTGCTCATGCTGGGTGCTGATGCTGGGATGTTGGGAGGCTCATGTTGGGGTGCTCATCCTCGGGAACTCATGCTGAGGTGCTTGTGTTGGGATGTTCAGTGTTGGGGAGGCTCACTTTGGGGGGGCTCACACTGAGGTGCTCATGTTGGGGTTCTCACATTGGGGTGCTCACTCTGGGGTGCTCACACTGGGATACTCAGGGTGTTCATGCTGAGGTGATGACTATTGGGGTGCTCATGTCAAGGTGCTCACACTGGAGTGCTCATGCTGGGGTGCTTGCATTGGGGTGCTCATAGAATCGTAGAATCATTTATGTTGGAAAAACACTTTAAGATCATCAACTCCAACCATTAATCTAGTACTGCCAAGTCTACTGCTAAACCACATCCCTCAGCACCACATCTCCACAGATTTTAAGCACTTCATGTTGGGGTGTTCATGCTGGGGTGCTCACAGTCAGGTGTTGATGGGGCAGAGGCTGCTCTCTGCCAGCACGGCATTGGAGAGCAGTCAGGAGGCCAAGCTGGCCCCAAGGGGCTCCAGCCTGAATCCACCCTGCCACCTCCTGCACCAGCCAACAGCCTGCACCTCCACCTCTGTGCTGCACATCCCTCTAGCACCACAGCTAGGGGAGCACCTCAAATCCCACAGAACCACCATATCGCTGCACAGCTAAAGCAGGAGGAGAAACACACCCTCATGCAGCTTCTCCAGTCTCCTTCACCTTCAGAGTGAACAAACCAGCTGAGCGCCTGGCCCTGCCAGCTCCCCGTGTTGACACATCCTCTACATGGAGCGGAGCCTCCTTCTTAAATAAATATTTGACCGAAAGCAGGAGCCGCCACGCAGGAAGATGGGTGGCAGGTCCCAACATCATGTTGACCCCACAGCAAGAAGCATGGCCCCCACCAGAAACCCAGAGATGCTCATCCTGGATTTTCTTTCGTTTTTATTATCATTCTTGCTAAAAGTGGAGAGCAGGGACAGGAGTGGGAATGGGACCCTATTAATCCCATTTACTCGCTGCTACTTCACCATTGCATTAGCTGAGGGTGCCCCTCAGTGTGATCACAGAATCCCAGCATGGTGGGGGTTGGAAGGGACCTCTGGAGATCATCTTGTCCACCCCCCACTACTCCAGAAGGGAGCCCAGAGCAGGAGGCCCAGCATCACTTTGTCCAGGCAGGTTTGGAATCTCTCCAGACAAGGAGACTCCACAACCTCTCTGGGCAGCCTGAGACAGCCTCTGACACCCTCACACCAAACAAGTTTCTCCTCCTGGTAACATGGAAACCCCTGGGTTCCACTTTGTGCCCATTGCCCCTTGTCCTGTCACTGGGCACCACTGACAAGAGTCTGGCCCCATCCTCTTGCCCCCCGGGGTCCCTTTAGTTTTTTCTCAGCATTGCTCAGATCCCCTCTCAGGCTGCTCTTCTCCAGCTGAACAGCCCCAGGGCTCTCAGCCTTTCCTGGGCACAGACATGCTCCAGGCCCTTCAGCATCTTCTCAGCCTCTGCTGGACTCTCTCCAATAGCTCCTTGTCTCTCCTGAACTGGGTAGCCCAGAACTGGACCTAATACTCCAGAGGTGGCCTCACTGGGGCAGAGTAGAGGGGGATGAGAACCTGCCTTGACCTGCTGGTCTCACTCTCCTTAATGCACCCCAGGAGACCATTGGCCCTCTTGGCCATGGGGGCCTGTTGTTGACTCATGGTGAACTTGTTATCCCCCAACACTCCCAGGTCCTTCTCAGCGGAGCTGGGGGTACCCTCCCTGGCTCAGCATCTCCTCTCCTCCCTCCCCGCAGGCACCCCCTCTCCCAGTGCGCCCCGGCAGCAGGTGGACGGCCCCATGGTGCCGGGGGACCTGGATAACCCCACTGTGGGGCACCCAGGGCTGCACATGCCAGCCTGGACATCCCATTCCCATGCACTCTCCGAACCAGCCCTGAGGACCCCCGAATTTCTGCGGCACCGGCAGCTCCCAGTTGTACCCGGGGAAGCCAACACACCCATGGCAGACCCTGTGCTGGATGCCGAGGGACCCATCTACGAAAGCATCCGGTACAAACCCGGGACGCTGAAAAAGACAAGGGATGGCAGCAGCACCCAAGGGGATCCGCCATCCCTGCCTGTTGAGGATGAGCTGAGCACCCCGGTGCAGGAGAACATCATCCAGGAGGAGACGGGCAGCCAGGGGAGCCCCGGCCCCATATACGCCCAGGTGTGCAAACAGCGCCGGGCACCACAACCCCAGCAAGCTGCCAGCCCCCCTGAACCCCAAGAAGAAGCAACTCCAACACTGCCAGAAAAGCGCTTCGATGTGGTGTAGGATGCCCTGGAGATGTTGTGGAGGTGCCTCAAGCCGGGCTGGTTTGTTCAGGTCTGATGGAGGGCTTTTCCCGGCTGCGAGCAGGCGCAGGCAGCAGCCGTGGAGAGCTGCCCGCTCCCTTCACAACTTTAAAATGACATGTAGGTGGCCCAGGTCATCTTCGAGCATCCTGCACAGGGGTCCCCGAATGTCCCTCTGGAACATCTCCATTGCTGGGTGGTCTGTGATGGTGACACCCACAGGAGTTGGCTGAAGAAAAACCACTACAGAAAAATGGTTGATTATTTTTTGGAAAAGCTCAAAAAAGAATCTGGAAATGACTTCCATGCATCATCCAGCTCAGATCCCCTGAGAAAAACCACCTGAGCAAGGCCTTGCTTCCCGGGAGCGAGAGTTTCTGGATGGGGAGTTGTGTAAATAGTTCTTAATTGCTATTTCGGTCATTTTTCACGGGTGTGCTGTGTCTGCTTTATACCTGAGGTGGTTTGGATGGGTTCTGCTGCGGGGATGAGTGTCCTGTGGCTGGGGTTCGGGCAGGGGTGGGGGCAGTGGCCATGTTTTGCTGGATCTTAGGTGCGGGCTGGCCTGATAGAGCCGTGGGACTTGGCTTATCTTCCCCGCAAAGGACTGGCAGGGAACTGGGGAGGCCTGGAGGGTAGCAGTGGTTGTGTGGGGTGACTGAGATAATGCCACTGTGCATCCTGGGACGTCCCTTTACCTCCATTATGGCTGCAACCACCCACCAGCCAAATGGGCACCACAGTCCCTCATGGGGACCAGCACAGCTCCATCTCCCACATCGTCCCTCTTTCCATCACCTCTCCTTTGCCATTTGATGGCAGATGACCCTGCTCAGTGCAAGAGGGTTGGACTCAATGACCTTTGAAGGTCCCTTCCCACCTAAATCATTCTGTGATTCTATGAAACCTCCAAAGCCGCCTAGGCTACAACCCTATGCATTTCTCCTCCTCCCCTTTTTGTTCCCCATCTCTGCATCCCAGCAAAACGTGGAGCCATGTCCCACCAGGATGTGGCATCATTCACCCAGTCTCCCCTTGCTGGGCTTTCCTTGTCTTCTCCTGTTTCTGCCCCCATCAGCACTAATGCTAGTGGCTGATGTGCCATGAGCCACAGCGGAGAAGCTGGGGAGGAGACTCGGTGGCTTTACTGGGGCTGAGTCAGAGAGAGCTAAAAAAAAAAAAAGGATTTCACTTTAAAGGGAAAAAACCCACCAGAAAACAAAAAACTCCACAAGCCTGCAATGTTATTCCTGGCTGAGGAGCCAAGGCTGTTCCTATTTTCATTTGTTGCTGGTTGGAAGCGTGCACCGCAAGCATGGCGTGAGTCATCCCGGTACAGCCCCAGCACGGCAGGTCCAGCACGGACGCATTCAGCGAGGGAGGTTTGGGTGGCGCAGAGCCATCCAAATTACTGGAGGTTCTTGTCCACCTGGGTCTCGGCCCTTCCCTGTGGACCCACCACCAGCTGTAAGCACAGGCTGCCATCCAGGGAAGGTGCTGCTGCTTGGGGGTACGGATACTGACGCCCAGTGGCATCACATCTGGCGTGCTCTATGTGCTCACCTGCCTTTCTATAGGCTCACTGCCCTCCTATACGTTCATCCACGTTCCTATACACTCACCTGCCTACCTATATGCTAACTCGCCTTCCTTCCTATATGTTCACCTACTTTCCTATATGCTTATCACCTTTTTATACACTCACCTGCTTTCCTATATGCTCACCTGCCTTCCTACCCACTCATCTGCCTTCCTATATGTTCACCTGCCTTCCTATATGCCCATCCAACTTCCTTTACACTCACTTGCTTTCCTATATGCTCACCTGCATTCTTATATGCTCCCTCACCTTCTTATACACCCACCTGCCTTCCTATATATTCACCTGTCTCCCTATATGTTCACCTGGTTTCCTATGTGCCCATCTGCTTTCCTATACACTCACCTGCCTTTCTATACAGTCCTCTGATGGTGGAAATTGGGAGGGAAAAAACATTTTAAAAAGGAAGACTCAGTGAGGGGCCCAAGGGGTGCGCAAAGGACCCTGGCTGTGTCCAGCACCGGGTCAGGGCAGACTCCAAACCCGTCATGCCAGTGACACTGCCAGTGATTAGAGTACTGTGAGGGATACCATTGCATGTTTAGAAGGGTGACACTTGGGTCACAACAACCCCCTGCAACGCTCCAGGCTGGGGCAGAGCAGCTGGAAAGTGCCCAACAGGAAAGGACCTGGGGGGGTTGGTGGACAGGCAGCTGGAGATGAGCCAGTGTGTGCCCAGGTGGCCAAGAAGGCCGCCAGCATCCTGGCTTGGATCAGCACTGGTGTGGCCAGCAGCACTAGGGCAGGGATCGTCCCCCTGCACTGGGCACTGGGGAGGCTGCCCCTCAAATCCTGGGGTCAGTTTTGGGCCCCTCCCTCCCAGAAGGACCTTGAGGGGCTGGAGCGTGTCCAGAGAAGGGCAACGAAGCTGGGGAAGGGTCTAGAGCACAAGTGTGGTGAGGAGCGGCTGAGGGACCTGGGGGTGTTGAGCCTGGAGAAAAGGAGGCTCAGGGGAGACCTTCTCACTCTCCACAATTCCCTGAAAGGAGGCTGGAGCCAGGTGGAATTGGTCTCTTCTTCCAAGGAACAGGCGACAGGACAAGAGGAAAAGGTCTCAAGTTGCACCAGGGGAGGTTTTAGTTGCACCTGGAGCAATTTCTTCATGGGAAGAGTTGTTCAAGCCTGTCCCAGGCTGCCCATGATCCCTGGAGGGGTTTCAAATCTGTGTAGACGTGGTGCTGAGGGGTCTGGTTTAGTGGTGCCCTGGCAGTGCTGGGTTAATGGTTGGAATTGATGATCTTGACGGTCTCTTCCAAATAAAACGATTCTATGACACACGAAGAGTTTAAAAGACAGAAGATTTTCTTGGTTTGAGCCCAATTTGCCCCAACTATCTCAGGAGGGGTGTGTTGTCCCACTCCTTGTCCCTTAATAAACATTAACCCCTTGGTTAATTTGCACTGGGATGGAGATTTAACACTAGTGACACCTTTACAGCTGTCATAAAAGTAAGGGAGCGGGGTTAAAGCATTTTAAAACTGACAAATCAATCAGAAAGGCAAATCTTTATTAAAGAGGATTCCTTTCATCCAGTTTTGCCACAAGTATTTGGGGTTAGATTTAATATATCTAAAAGAGGCATCTTTGCTTCTCTGGACATTGCAGGAGTTGTCCTTGAAGCCTCAGAGAAGGGTGGGGATGTTCCTCATCTGTAGTTGAGTGGGGACAGGAAATAACTCGGGACTTTCCTTCTCCACTGGAAAAGGCAAAGGAAAACTTGTCCCTGGCCAGTCAAAGCATCTTTCATAAAAAAAAGGGTAATAGATGAATTAAGTGAAAACGAAGCAGAAACAGGCCAAACCAACCAAACCCTACCTCCTTTCCTACCATCTTTCTGTATCCTAAAAGTTCCAGACTAGAGTGGAGTTGTATCCCATTCCACCTTCAGAGGCTGGAGCATGTTGATGTGTGCTACAAGATGGGCACAAGACGATGGAGGTTGGAGAAGGTGGTGAGGTGCTGCAGGGGGTTAGTGAACTACTGGCACACCTGGGCTCAGAGGGAAGACCCTGCAGATGCAAAAAGACAGGGAGCTTCTGAAATACTCACAGTATTTCACAAATATTGTGGCCAAAAGGTGTAGCACAGGCTGGGTGTAAAGAGAGTTGGCTCTGGTTGGTGGAGAAAAGCCCTGGGATGGTCAGGAGGTCAACCTGAAATGCCAGCACCTTGCTTGCGGAGAGCAGCTCATTGGAAGAACAGACTCCATGGTGACAGAGAACCTGTAAGGCAGGTGTTGAGGATTTATTTCCTTTACCTGCCACTCAAAGGACAAGCCAGTTAATGACTAATTTTTCTCTTTTAAATGAAGCAGAGTGAGAAGAAAGGTGGGCTACATGAGAAGCTCAGGACTGTGTGGAAGAGCAGGTTGAGATCGACACAGGCAGACCCAAGAAGAAACATCTGTGATCCTAAAAACCTGTTTGGGGAGCAGTGCTGAGATCTCACTTGCTGTCAGCAAGCCCCAGGAGAGGACAAATCCTACCAGTGCTGTGTGCATCCAGCCAGAGGCCTCCAACCCTGTTCCTCTAGCTCAGAAGATCTCCCTGCGGTGCTCCCAGCCCTGGAACCTTTTGGAAGAGAGGAGATCCAGAACAGGACAAGTCTTTGCTGACGTCCCCCATGAAGGGTTTTGAAGCCTTCAGCAACCTGCAGGTCAGTAACTTTGTGCACCAGAAAGGACATCTTTGTATTTAAGAGCCCTTGATGGACGTTTCTCCTGTCTATCTGTCCTATCAGTTTCTGAAGCCATGGAACCTTTAGCAGCCAGAGCATCCTGTAGCAAGGAGTCCTGCAGCTCTGCAGGAGATTAAGATGAAAGGTTTTGAGCTTGTTACAAACCAGTTTTAGTCATTATCCCATATAGTAAAGGAAAATTCACGGTTTCCAAGCCACTCACCATCTGATAGACCTCTGTCACACTCCTCCTCAGTCTCCTTCCTCCTCACCAGTGACACAGTCTGTGGGGATTATTGTTTCCCCCTCATGTCAGAGCTCACACAGCTTCTTGCAGGGAAACTCCTCCATATCTCTGATTGTCTTCACCTTCTCCAGGTAAAAGTCTTCCCCAAAACTCCCGCTGAAATGCAGTGGAGAAGCTCCAGGCTATGCCAAGTGGTCTGACCCATGGTGAAGAGTCAGGCTCCTCAGTGTGAGTGCCCTGGCATCTTTTTTCCTAGGAGCTCCATATCTCACCAGCTTAGATCCACTCAGCTTCCAAAATAAATCAAGCTCAGATGTGAGCTAGAACCCGTGCCCGGTGCACTTGACTTTATGTACTTTGTATGAACCTGGAGATTGCTGAAACTATGTGGACTGCAAGGCAAGGGCAGTGAAAGCAAAGAGTTAAAAATGAGCAAGCCAAAGGAAACAAAACAAAACAAAACAAAAAGGCAAACAGCCCAGAGCTTAAAAAAAAAAGTAGAAGGCAGCAATGAGCAGAAAAGGAAACCTCATGAGCGTCTCTTCCCCTCCCGGCTTCTCCTCACTCAGACAGTGAAGAGGGGCTTGTCTCCTGGAGAAGTCCCTGCACCTCCAGCACCACGCAAACCTCTTCCCTGGCAAGAGCAGGCGAGGGGCTGTGAGCTCTGCAATGCATCTGTGGATTTCCTAATCACCATGAAGAGGTGCAGGCACTGCAAAAAAGCTGGTTAGCGCTGGGTTTCAACATTTCCACGACAGCCAGGAGCTGCGTTGAGCAGCTAAAAGCACTGTTTACTCCAGCGAAACACAGCAGCTGGGGCACTTACACCATCCAGCAGCCTGTGATTTGGAAACACAAGATTTGGGACAAGCTCTTCAATGCACGTGTCTGAGTCACCCACTAGAGTGGGAGCTGGAAGCCCGAAGCCAAGTGACTTTGCTCCCTTTCCCTTTCTCGGCTCCGTCGGCAGCTTGTTGAGACGAGCCAGTGCTGGCTCGGCAGTGAGAAGCCTTGTGCTGGTTTGGCTGGGAGAGTTCCCCGGGTGGTGTGCAGCAGATTTGGGATAAAACACACTAATTATGTTGTCTGCTTGTAATCTGGGGAGCAAGGAGGTGCTTCGGTGGTGCAGGCACACGACACGGGGTGTAGGCACAGCACCTGAGGGGTGAAGGATAACGAGGCACTGTCCCATTATCAGAAAATAATGACTTGGTTACAGAAAACTGAACTAAAAGCGAAGGGGGAGCCCAGGCATCCCTGGATGATATCTAAGGTGTTGCTCCCCAAATGAGTGCCTGACGATGGGGCTGATGATCAGTGACCTGCAAGAGAAGAGCCCCCTTACCAGAGCAGGTGCTGTCTTTTGGGGGGAGTTTGCTTTTACGTGGCCCACCTGCTGCAAATCAAAAGCTGCTTTTTCAGACTCTCAAGGAGCACTCACATCACATTTCCAAACACTTTCCGACTTGTGGTAGAAAAAGCCATCTTTTTTAACATGCAAGTGGGGTGTCCCCATGGGCCTTAGTCACGCGACGCATGAAAAAAGCACCGTGACATTGACTTTTCAGCTAACGGGGACACACCGTGTGAAAAAAGATCATTTCCCTCTTTACCTCCCCCCCCCCCCGCCCT
>WEIS01058139.1:0-14084 GCA_013389965.1 Todus mexicanus
AAAAAAATAGATCACTTGATGATAAAAATTCCAAGAAAAATTGTGCTGATTTAGCAATAAACCAAAGTGAAACCCGTCTGACTTCAAGGGAAGAAAGGACAGGCATAACCTCTGCTGGAGTACGTATTAGCAGGAATATACGGACCCCAGGGACAGGGAAAAGGATTTCTCATCCCATTTTCCAGAAAATTATGCTGGAAATTGTAATTTCCTTTACTAGGAACAGGATTTACAGGAAAGTTTCCCAGGAAATGATGCAAGCAAACCACCTCCAGCCACACAACAATCCCTTTCCCTCTAAAGTGTCCATGTGAGCCAGGGTTCCGCTGAGCGTGTTGCACCAGGCGGGGCAAGAACGAGGAGAGGTTTCTGAAGTGTCCGGGTAATATTCCTGCCACTTCTAAAAATACACAGTGCTATGGAGACAAGCTTCACACAACTGAATGTTTTTGGGTTGGCTCAAACATTTCTTCTAAGCTACGTCATTGTTCAAGACCCAGGATTATTCATGTGGAGGCCAAGGAGGTTTTTTCCCACATAGCTAATGGCCAAAAAAGTGATGAATCAGGGCTTTGAGGTGATTTATCTATTTCAGTCTCTCCTCAGCCGTATTTTCTATTTCTAGCACCCACTGTCATTCAGGAAAATCTTGTAGGTATCAACAGCAACCGTGACTCACTCCCTGGCTCTCCCAGCTGTCATGAACAACTTTCACTCTGATACAGATTCTAGCACGCTGGCTGGCAGCAAGTGGCTCTCTGGGACCGGTACGGCTGCTGCGGAGAGAGAAAATGCTTCATTTCGTATGAGTCAGCCCAAACACTGCGGCCTTGTTGGGGTTGGCATCATTAATACAGGCCAGTTTAGTTGGAAGCATTTTAATAAACTTGATGATGATGATGATAATAGTTTTAATAATGTTTTTAGCTGTTAATAGTTGCATTACCTGTCCATGCTTCCAACCCTCCAGGAAATCTCTTCCTTTCATTAGTGAAGGCTCAGTGAAACCCAGACCGCTGGAAGCCAACAGTAAGATCTGCTTTGAGGAGGAGCCAATGTTTCGCATCAAACATGCTCTTTCATTCCCAGGATGCTTATTCCTGTATCTGGCGCATCTCTTTTAGGAAGGTTGATGGTCAGGTCTGAGACAGTCACCAAATACACCAGGGAAATCCAGAACAGCAAAGTAACCCCAGCTCCACACTGGAAGGAAATCACATGGCTGGAAAGAGGAGTTACTTTACCCTCTTCAAGGACACCTTCATCCTCATGCACTGCAAAGTGCTCCTGAATTCAGGGCTCTAAATCAGATCCCTGCACATGCCCCCACTGTTAAACCCCTCACCTCTCCTCATGTCCCCATGTGACCAGTCAACTTCCTCCAATCCCCTTCCCTGAAGGGGAGGAGATACTTAGAAAAGAAGCAGACATCTCAGATGTTGGCACCCAGAAGTCCACTCACAAGTCAGAGTCTTTAACCCATAAATCTTCTTTTCCATCGAAGTGCATGACAGTCTGCTGCTCCTGACTCTGTGGCTTAAAAAGACCCACATTCTCTGTCCTTTGTCACATCCGCAACTTTATACCGATGAGAGGAGATTTGCTGCAGAGGACAGATTCCATCTTACACCCCTGAGACAGGTTTCTTGCTGTCTTTGGGAAGATTCAAGTGTTGAGGAAAACCAGCCATAAACATCTCCTTGTGCAGCTGATCTTCACTGGAGCATAAACTGCTCAAGCCACGAAACTCATCATAAACAGATCTTGGGGAAAAAAAGGTAAATTCTTCCTGGCATCAGCTCCCAGCCTGCAGAGTTGGAAAATTGCAACATGGCAGAGATTGTCCCTTTCCATGTTGGACACCTTGGGAGAATTCTCCGCGTCCAGATTCAGGCAGACTTGCCCAGGACCTGCTCAGATTCATGTAGCTGAGGCCAGAAAGGGGCTGTGGGCTCCAAACTTCATCCTGGGAGCTGTTGTCTGGAGAATGAGGTCCATCTCCCAGTGCGGATTGGAGAGGCACAAGGCCTTGGGGCTGGCCAGGGATGGTGCCTTGGCCCTGGAGCTGGTCTTGCTCCCTACAGTCCGATCTGCACCCTGCAGGAACACTTGGGCAGATGTCACCATGCCTTCTAACATGGCATGAGGGCAGTAAAGGCTGCAACACCTATTTTGTGTGGTGTGAGCCTGCTTTCTGCAGCCACCTTGCTCTGCTACAGACTCCCTGCAGCACTGGAGAAAAGTCACTTCTTCATCCTGCTTGAGCTGCACTAAATCCTGAGCCTGGCCCTCTGCAGAGATACAGCTGCACATCTGTGTAGCCATCATGGCAAGCATCCAGCATGACCCAGGGGATGGGGCCATTGGGAATGACGTGGGCATGATATGTCTCACTGTAGCACCTGTAAATAAGCTGCTTGGTGGGCAGAATCGAAATAACAAGGTCATGTCTGCAAGAAACCTTTTGTGCCAGGTCTGGCAGCTTCTTGTCGTTTCCTTTACTGTAGCTCACAGTCAGATTTATCATGCTGAGTGTGGAAATATGACCAGAGAGGTGATCTTGGGAACGCAGGCACAAATCTCCCAAGGTCTTTTCCTACTTGGAGCTCAGGAGGATGGAACTCTTCAGCTGGCAGGCAACAAAGCTCACCAAACACAGCAGAGTCCAGTGCAAGACTGCTTCAACAGGCAGGGGCGGTATTTTAAATCCAGCACATCTCACTCATTCTTTCACACACACAAAGTCACAAGCACCAGGACACAGAAGCCCCACTGGTCTGTCCAAGATCACTTGTAGTGACACAGAGCACAATGGACACAAGGTCTTGTCACAACTCTTCTCTTTTTCTTAGACTGGCAGATGTGCGTTGGTTTTGGATGTGCCACTCATTGCCTTTAGGAGCTGACAGCAACTGAGACATTTGGGTCTCCATCCTACCCCACCTCAGAGGGCCAGGAGATGACATTGCTGATGTACTCACAGCCTTTCCCACCCTTATCTGGGCTTGTTATCATTCCAGCGCTGTGAATAAGGTGGCTGAGCAAGTGGTAAAGAAAAATTGGCACATGGTCACAGCCACAATGGGCTCAGGGATGCTCTGCAGGGGGGTTACTAATCCTGTAATATTAAAGCATTCAATTAATGGCTAATCTCACAGTATTCCCAGATCTCCTCTGATGCCCTCTGCACACAGACAGCATCACCCTCCCTCAGAAGGAATGAATCAACACATAGAGAAGTCCAGCTTGAACAGGACAACCAGCCATGGAGAGGGCTGGGAAAGCAGAGTCAAGGACCCCAAGGAGCAGGGGATGCTCCTTCCAACCCAGAGGAAGCCTCAATTACAGGGTCTGGTTTCCACGTGGATAACCAGTTGGCACTGGATGTGGAAGAGTCATAGACAGGGCCAGGGGGAGCCTGTGGGCACCAAAGAGGATTTCAGAATCTGGGAAAAGACAGATTTATGGCACTCAGAACAGCCACTGCTATTCACGTGGTTGGGGAAAGCAGCTCTGGAAGCAGGACTTCCCTGGTCTCCCATGGCACTCTCCACCCCAAGGGCTTGCCCTGGAGGACACACACTAAGGCAGCAGTCATGTCCGAGACCATGAACAAGGGTGACGGGATGAACTGGGCCCAGTGGGACACAGCACTGAGGAAGAGGTCAAGGCTCAGAGCTGGCTTCAGACCAGATGGTGAGCCTTGGCTCCTGTCAACACTGCCCACTTCACTTTGACTTCCTGAGGATCGTCCCAGCAGACATTTGCCAGACTCCCTCCTGCCCTGAGCAGAGGAACATGGGTTTCAAGATAGGCCTGGAGATCACTGGGCAAGCCATGACAGCAATGATAGGTGGTTGTGGGTGCATCCTAGTAACCATCAGGTGAATCTCACCAGCCACCCCTGCTGCAGGATCAACCTTTATTCTCTAAGATGATGAAAGGATAGAAGTTTTGCTGGAAACCGGCTGCATTTGTCAGAAGGAATGGCTTAGCCCTGTGTGTGTGGAGAGCAGCAGATGGGAAGCTGGAGATCTTCCCGTGTGGGGCAGCCAGAGGATGGCTTTGGAGGGCACAGCTCTTTCTGGAGAGGCAGCCTGGGATTTCTATTCATGTAAATGCCTCTTCCTGTTTGATCCTATTTTGCCCAGGGAAATGCAATTTTGTGCCCTTTGCCAATAGCTAACGAGACAGCACAAAACAAGCAGAACAAAACAAACAAAACTTCGAAACAGGGAAGCGCTGCTGATTTAGGTATTTATTCCTCTGATGGAAGCAGATTAGCAAGGTCCCACCAGCAGCCAGTCTGCTCAGGCTGAAAAGAAGCAACATTCTCCCACTCAAATTAGACTGACTTGTCATATCAACTCCAGATTGTCTCTTGGCAGAAGTGATGCTGCTTTTGGAGCTTAAACATTCGCAGTACTGCTGGGATTTTGTAGAAACTGCTGTCCCAGGTAGCATCAAGGCTTCATCACACACAGAGCCCATCCTCAGCCCACAGCAGGTGTCCAGGTGACTGTTCAGGACTGTGGATCTGACTTAACACCACCTCCAGTCTCTCCACCACCAGATTTGCTCTTGCTGATTCTGGGGGGCTATTCACAGACTGACACAAAAGGGCCTCAGCTGAGTGTCTCCCTACCCGTTGGCCATTCCTGCCTCTAGAGTTGGATGGTGCCTTTGAAGGTCTCTCAGGCCATCTAGGCACATTGGCACAGAGCAGAACAGGGAGGGGCTGCCAGTGTGACCATTGGTCTAAACCCCATGGAATGCACTGAAACTGTTTCCACTGTCTCACTGCAGAAATCAACAAATTAGGTAGAAACCAGTAGTGAACCAGGATTTACCATTTAAAACCAGTGCAAACAGTCTTTTTAAGAGTAAAAAGTGGGCAAGAGGATAGCTCAGACCTACAGAGTCCTTTCTGAAGGGATGACACGAACATAGATGCTCCATGTACTATGTGGCCATTTCTTCCTTTAAGAACTGAGAAGAAGCTCGGTGCAGAATGATAGGTGTTCTTGGAGATCCTCAACTGAAGCTCATTGTCCTTCCACAGTGAGATTAATCCCCCAGGTTGCCAGCAGCGGATCACCTCCAAGTGTCCACCATAGCACTTCAAGGTCAGTGCCCGGCCCTCAAACGCTTACATCCTTGGCCAGTTTTGCCCTCAGTTTCACCAACACAGGGAAACGGAAGAAGACCAAGAGCTCTTTCCAGTTACCATTGGGGCAGGAAAAAAGGAGGTCACGCTATCCGGATTGCCGTCACAGTATCCCCTGCAGCACTTACCTGCTCACAACACAGTTATAATTAGGTCGCTTGGTGGGAGCAGGAGGAATGGAGCAGGTCCTCAGACAGATGGGGACATGACGGATGTGTGCTCCCTGTGGTGCTGTGGTGGAGGGGCGGCTGGAGAAGGATGTGGGGAGAGGAAGTGCTCTGCTTGAAGACCTTGTAAGAAACTAGGTCACACCTTAATACACTTTTCAAGGAGTTTTGGGGAGGAGTTTGACTTTGAACTTCCTTTTTAAAAATAAGAAGTGGCCTACATAGGGCTGAGTAAAAAATTATATAAGCATCCCATGGTAAGGTATAGAGCAGCAGTAAAGTCCAGAATAGCATCGGCGAGGGATTTGTGCCCTCAGCAGAGAGCCAGCAGAGATCATCGGCAGAGGAGAAACTGCAGCTCCTTTGGAAAGCCACTGTTGAGTCACTGTGAAAGGACAGACTCTCGCCACCTTGTCAAGGCAGCTGGGATGGCTGCGCAAAAAACTAGGATATGTCCTTGAGTTAAGAGGAGTCCTGCTGAGCAGGTCCTTGGCCACACTGAGACACGGTTGAAGTCCATAAGAATCACCTTCTGTTGCTGCTTATTCTTGCAGTAGGACCAAGCAGTCTTTGCTCAAACTGCAGCACTAGAGATGTAGAGCACATCGTGAGCTCCTGCAGAAGCGGCCTGGTTTGTCTAAGCATGATCCTGGAGCCCAGTGACAAGGACAGGACAGGATACCATACTTCTGGAACCACAGATTTTGGTAATATTCCTGTCAGTCTGGCACAAATTCCCCTTGGTCAGTGACTCTGGACACCAGCCAGCTTGGCCAAGAGCCAGACAGGTGCCAAGTCCCTCACAGGTGGCTGGATACAGCATTCAAGAGGCTAAATACAGATGTTCAGGCTTGAGATGTCCAGACTTGAAAAGTCCAAGGAGGATTTTTCACTTGCTGTGTCTTCTCAGTGGAGAGAAGGAAGGATGAGGATCAAGAGGAAGCCAAACGAGGAGCACAAGCGTCTCCACAGACAAACTCACAGCATTTCAGCCACTCTTTTGGACTCAGTTTGGATTAGCGCTCAGATCTGGCAGAGCTGAGTGGTCTGTGCAGCAAATCGGAAAACTTAACCAAGGTGGATGTTGGAGCTTCCCAATCATGATGGGACTTTGCTCGGTGACACCCAGGAAAGGAAACAGTTGCCCAGACATAAGCCTGTCCTGGTATTTGGAGATACTGGGATTCTCTGGGATATCCCAAAGGGATTCCTGTGAGTCTGTGCTGGGTCTTCCAGCCCCATGCAGATGCCTCAGCTTACCCTGGAGCATAAGTCACCTACATTTAGGCAACCAAATGCCCCAGTTCAGTGCCCTTTACCTGCCAGTTCAGAAACCAGCAGCTCCCAGCTCAGGTCTGCAGCGAGTCACTTGGACAGCCACGTGCCAGACCCTGGCTCGTGGCCGCGTCACACAGCAAGAAGCTGAAATGTTGGCTCTGCTGTAGACCAGAGCAACATTCCCTGGTTTCCATGGGTCTGTGATTCCCCCCAGCTCAGAAATGATGCTCCTGGGGCTTTGACCACAGCCACTTTTGTCCACCCAAAGCAAGTTATCTCAGGGGCTTCCCCATGGCCTCAGGGCAGCGCTGGTTCCCACAGAGGCACCAGGCACCGATCCCAAACCACTGCCCTCCGGGGAGGCCTGGGCCATGTCCCATTGTGCTCCTGGCCATGAATCGTCCACCAACACTGTGAGAACCAGTAGAGACCAACTCCCAAAATCACAGAATCACAGAATCACTGTAGTCAGAAAAGGCCTTTAAGATCCTTAATTCAACCATTATCTAACTCTACCAAGGCAACTACTACACCATATCCTTAAGCACCACATCTAGACAGCTTTTAAATACATCGTAGGGATGGCGATTCAACCACTGCCCTGGGCAGCCTGTTCTAGTCTTTGACAGCCCTTTCAGTACAGAAGTTTTCCCTATCTCCTATTTCTGAAATCTCCCAGAGCCCCTTGGACTGTTCCTCCCCCAGAAAGGAAACCAAAGGTGTGGTTTTTAATCCAGCTGCTGCGTTTACGATGCTCTCAGATTTGAGAGGATCCCGTCGTAAGGACACACCAAGAATACACTCTAGGGGACCAACTCCGTTGCCCCTCCTGCCTTGTGGCTTTTATAAAATCCACCTGGAAAAACAATCGTGAAGGCTGTGCTGACAAATGACAAACCCTTCCTGGTGCAGCAGTTTGCCCCTTCACTTTCCACGTGTGTGTTTTGGAAACCAAACAGAGAGAGACCCTTGGAGTGGCCAAAGAAAACACAGCTCTTTCTGGGCAAGTGCTCTGCTTCCAATATAGAAATAAATATATAAAGCAATGTATGGACAAATTATCAAGGAGCATAAATACAAACCCTGCCACAGGCCAGACATTTCCAGGCTGCAGAGCCAATGAGGGGCTCTTTTGGCGCTGTCAAAAGTTATTGCTGCTGCCAGGCTGATTTACAGCAGCTTTTTGTGCAGCGCGGCCCCTGAGTCGGGGCTGGCTCCAGTGGGGGAGAGACACACTCCAGGGATGGTCGCGATCCTTCTTCTACTAGATACAAACCCAGTAGAGAAAATCCCAAATGTCCTCTTCAAAAATATTTAAATAAAAAATAAATGAATCACCAGCTTGGTGTGATTTCTCTGCTTAACAGCTGTTTATAGAGACTTCCTGAGGCCATGGGGAGGAGCGGCCACTGTCTGTAGAAGTGATCAGGAGCAGGGCTACCTTCTGCCTCTCTGATTAAAGAACAGGGGATATTCTGGGAACGTTTAGCCTGGAAAAGCAGGAAGGGAGGAGTCAGGTTGGAAACAAAGGGCTAGATTCTCTGCTGACCTAAAGCAGCATCAGAGCCTACGGAGTGCAGTCTCCTCCCAACAGCTTCTCTGCCCCAAAATTTGTGAGCAGAAGAGTTACCCCTGAGAGGCCAAGGGGCACCTTGATCCAGTGCCAATAGGTGGGTCTGGATGAGGACCCGTGGGACAGGGCTGTGCATCAGTCTGTGTGCAGGAAGGGTGTCTGTGGAACAAGACTTGCTGTGACCTTCATGGGCTGGAATGTGGGAGATTTACTGAACAAATGATTTTCCAACCATGCGTGGAAGCCCCAGAGCAGCCTCTACAAATTTTTGTGGGAAACAAGAGGCAGGCATGAAGGTGAGAGCACAACAGGCATTTCAAGGGTCCTTGGAGCTGTGGGGGTAGAAAAAACTCTCAGCACAACTTTTTTTTTCCCCCAAAATTAATTTTTACTCTGACTTTACCCTGGTAAAGTATCTTAGAGTGTCTGCTTTAAGAAAGTGAACACCCTCAAATTGAAAATATACTTGATTGAAAATAATATTAACTCCAGAGCAAAGCTTGCCCCAGCACAGCGGGGTGGTGGAGGGTGTCCCCCCGTCTCGCTGTCCTCTCCAGCCCAGCTTCTCCTGCTCAACGTGTGCCCCATAGGCTCTGAGCCGGGGGACTGCCCCAAGGATAGCACATCTACATCAAAATTTAGGTGGTTTGGGTACGGAAAAAAACAATTTCCAAATATTTTGTCAAAAAATATATTTCTTATGCTGAACCAAAGGCCCAGACTAGCTCAGAAAACCAAAAATACCCCGTAGATGCACTTTGACTACTCAACGCCCAACAGATATCTGAGCGACAGGACAACCCAAACATGACCAGGGTGGCAACAGAAGCTGTCACAGCCCTGCAAGTTTTACCCAATGTATGCTCCAGGTAGGGTAGGGGGGCGAGTCAGCTCCCCACGCAGAGCATGATCAAAGGCTGCATTAAACTGGCTGGGCACCCGTAAATGGCCAGGTGATGGTCTTGTGTATATCTCGATTTAGACTGTGACTGGCTGCCACGGCAATTTTCAATCTACAAGCTAATCTCTTGAAGACGTTGTTGCGTTTTCCATGGTGATGGATAAAAGGAAAGGAAAAGGGGAGCACAGACGGTGGTCACAGGCAAAAGGCAGCTCGCAGGATGAACACAGGAAATTTTTCAGATGCTCCTGGTCCACTGTCAAGTGTAAAAGACGATTATAAAAACAATTCCAGTGCAATTTCTGAGAAGAAAAGCTCCTCAAACTTCCTTTTGTTGCTAAGAAATAGCAAAACATAAAAATAAGCAAACGACGGCTGCAGGAAACACGTATGTGTCCTGCATTGCTGTTCAGAATCATTCGTGGAGATACTCAACTGTGACAGCGAATTAAATAGAGTTGTTTTCCATGGCTAAAAGGATACTTTGTGGCAGGATAAAAGCTTCATGTATTACCAATAATATAGTAACTGGTCTTTGGAGGAAAAAAAATCGAAGACTTGGCTAAAATGTCATGCTTTTCTTTGTGGTTGTGGAGGCTCAAGCCATGAGGATTTCAAAGCATTTCACGTAGGTCATTACAACTTTGCTAAAAGGGGAGTAATCTATTGTCTAATTATTTTCAAGAATGAAACAACACCACAAAGATTTGAAAATGTGAAAAGTGCTCCGATCATATAGTTTGAATTCTGATAATGATTCATTGTTCGCCACCAAAATTATAATTTACTAAGTCACCATTTGGTCCAGAAATTAAATGGGGGGGAAAAAAAAAAGGGGAGGGGCTGAATATTTGCTTGTAAGTGCTCAACTCACGCATGCAGAACAGCAAAATATGGTGTAAGTTCATTGCGTGATCGTCATTGTTGAGTAACAGACACTTTTGAATTAGTTTAGCAAAAGGGCTTAAGAACTGCAAAGGATTTGGGATCTTTTTCATATTACATACAAAGAAATGTTGAAGCAGCCCATCGTAAAACGGCCTCTTCCTAGGAAAGCTGTCCCAGTGTGCTCAGCAGGACCAGCACAGCTGAAGGCTTTATGTTCTTTAATACAATACAGATGGCAAGAGAGACGGAAAATGCTTGGTATGCAAGTGCTGAAGGTTTGCAGTGTTCATTTTAAGATGCATAATAATACTTGTAAAATGAGGCTGCATCAATCTTTCCGTGCCAAAATTTATAACACGCATTCACTGAAGTGTAAATTACAGCCAAGGACTGACAACTAATTCTTTGGCCATAAACACTGCTCTTGTCGAAGAGAAAAGGAACAACGCTGCAGAGTGGGATAAGTAGGAAAGGCTCTCATTTGGCTGTACACGTTGTCTCTCAAACACCTGACTTCGCAGTGCTTTCGGCAAATGAAATTCACTTAACCTGATTCAATCATTTTCCCTGCAATACGTACTGACTTTTCTGGAAATCATAAACATCATGAAAGTGTTGAAATTTTAGAGCAGGTTTGGTGGAGACTTCTGCGTACCAAGAGTGAGTATGTACAAGGTTTGGGAGTCTTGAATTGTGAAAGGGTCTAGTTATGAAACTGTGAATCCTGGTTCTCTCTGACATTCAGATCCTCGGGGATCTCCTGCAGAAGTTTCAGATGTCTCTGTGTGTGCTGGGTGTAAGCAGATCTGGACAGATGGCAATAACCTGCTAAATATCCATTCTGCCAGAGGACAAGGCTCAAATTAATACAATTTGTCCATATAAAGTGTTTTATGGATTGATTTGAAAGGAAAGGAAAGGAAAGGAAAGGAAAGGAAAGGAAAGGAAAGGAAAGGAAAGGAAAGGAAAGGAAAGGGAGGAGAAGAAGAAAGCAAAGCAAAGCAAAGCAAAGCAAAGCAAAGAAAAGAAAAGGAAAAAAAAGAAAAGAAAAGAAAAAAGCAAAGCAAAGCAAAGCAAAGCAAAGCAAAGCAAAGAAAAGAAAAGAAAAGAAAAGAAAAGAAAAGAAAAGAAAAGAAAAGAAAAGAAAAAAGAAAAGCAGAGTGAAAACCTCATAGTCATCCTGCCCACAAGCTTTTAAAATAAGACATTGATGGGCAGGAGGGCTCTTAAGATGCCTGCTGTCATCACTGAACCCTTCCAGATACCTCCCTCTTCATGTGCCCATGACAGTTGTGCCTTAAACAAATCCATGATCACCAAACTGCCTTTTCGACCCCAGATCATTTTGCAGAGGGGGCAGTAACCCAAGTGGGGTGAGGGCAACTGCAATGTCTGGTCCTTGGCCTGAGCAGCTGCCACCAGCAGAGCCAGCCGGGGCATGCTGAGTGCGTGAGCTGCAGAGCCCCTTGGCTGCACCATGGAAAACAAACCTGAATTTGAGACAACCAATACACTCCACTCCAATTTGTATCAGAGTATCCCTTTTGTGCTCCTGGGGTCAAAGCTCCGGCAGGGCCATTGCCTCCAGGAGCCTGCCAGCCACATTCACAGCTGCCATCTGGATCTACATCGTGACATGGAACAGAGTCCGCGGGGAGCTGTGAAGCCAGATCCCCGCACGAGACGTTACAGCTCAACAGAGGTGTCCCGCTGCCTGGCTCTTGTTTCAGGACTGATTGGCACAAATCAGAGACAAGGGCTGCCAGGAGCATTGGCGTGCGGGGCTCTTTCCTCCTCTTTTCTGGGTAATTTAATAACAGCCTGGGCTGGAAGGGAGCCAGGCGGTACAGTGAAGCGAGACAGTCTCCATTTGGCTTATTAACATCTTTCTTGATCCCAATGAATTCTTCTTGAGAAAAAAAAAAAAACCTTCTCTCCCATGGGCCAGCACAGGGCAAATGGATTGGACCCGCATGTCTCATTTCTTTTTGCCCAGCCTGGTGCCTGGGCTTCTTGGCCACGTGCCGGCGAGCACCATCTGGCCCCAAGCTCACCAGCAGGACGTGCAGCTCTGGCCTCTCTCCCACCTCCCTTTGGGGAAGGGGAATCAAGTACTACCTAAATAAAGCAAATGCTAATGGGTCAAAAGGGCTTAAGTGGGTTATTTTTCTTTGCTTTCTATTTTGGTGTTGTTTTCTTGGAGGAAAAAAAAAAGATGCAACAGCCTGGAGCAGTCTGCTCCAGTGTACTCAGACCTCACCTCATTACAAGGGAAAAAGAAGTAATAACTCCAGCCACTAAGAGGGAGGATGTGAGGAACCAGCTAAAAATCACAGTGAAATAAGCTTTATTTTAATCATTTGCCCAAATTCCTGTGAGTTAAGGAGATGCCATGTATCCTGTACTCAAAGATACACTCCTGCAACGTCAAGCAAAACACTGATATTCATGACATCAGTCCACGGGCATTAGCTGTCTGGGGATCTCTGGTATGCCTTGTCCAGCTGATATAACCTTTGTCCAAGCGACAATGTTTGGTGGTTGTATTCTCTAGCTATTTCTGGAAGTGAATGCAATAATCCTCAACTCGGATATGACTGGTTCCAGCATAAACAAATCCAGGCCAACTTTGGACCATAGATCTAGTGTCTGGAAATATCATCATGGAGGATGTTTATTTGACTGTTTCCATTATTTTTTTTTAATTCTTTGGTTTGTTTGCAGTCTTACTCAAAATATTTTTTTCCATTTCTCCCAACCTAAATGTCTTTCCCCTGTCATTTTAGCATCTCTTGCTTCAGAAGTTGAGGAACAGCCAACCTACTTCACTGTAACCAGTTTCCATTTAGGACATGACATTCTTCCAAGCTGTCATAAAACCTAAGTATGTATTCTATATACAGCACCCAGCATGGAGAGCGTGTGTTATCTTTGGCATAAGCAGTCACACATTATATCCACTGCAACAACAATCCACGTCCATCCTCTGCTGGAAGCATTTTTGTAGATGTGTTTACACACGAAGCATCAGACTTCAGAGTTTGGTTGACTTTGCATCACTTAGGTGACATTTCTCAGAGGATGTAGGACAGTTGGATTCTATGGACTTGCTTTCACGCTGTACTGACAGCCTCCAAGGGCTGACGTGGGTTTGCTGGGAGTGATGACATACTGTGTTTTGACAGCATAGAGTCTCTTGAGGATGTGTGGGGACAGACTCACCCATCTGACTGTAAACATCTCCCATGCAGATGTCTCTATCTCAGTTGTGTATCCAGGCTCGTTTTAAAGAGAGTAGAGTAGAAACCAGCACTACGCTGTAAATTCAAGGTATATGATGAAATAGAAGAGATTACAGGAGAACCAGAGGTATGGCTGTGCATGCTCCTTCTGTCCCCTTGTTGACAGTAGCTTCTCACTTAAAATCTGCTGGAATGAAATCTTCCAGGCAGGAATGGTTCAGATAAACACACTCCTGGAAGGCAGTTGCAGTGGGGGTGAATCAGAGCTGCCATTTCATAACATCCAGCTCTGAAGACCAAGGCAGATTTTCAAGAGTACCGTCAGCCACCAAGAAGAGTCCTCAGAAGATACTCAGCTCCCCTTGCTTAGCAAGGCTCCACTTGTCACTCAGGAAGAAGTGCCCATGCTACTGACAGCTGAGCCAGGAGACACTGGGAATCAGAGCTGGGCCACATTTAAAACACACAAGTGTTTTTTCCACAACTCCTTTTCCCTCTAAAAAGAGACTTTCCAAAAAGCCTCTTTCAAACCCCTATGTTAGTTCAGATCTGCTTTCACTAACAAGTAAACCTGAGGGAATAAAGCAGCAGAAAAGGGAACACGTTAATTCAGTTCGCGCCCTCCTAGCCCAGCATTACAGCAGCAGAAATGTGTATTTTTGTCCTACTTCCTCTCAGATATTTTTAGCCACTCAAGTGACTTGTGGCAGTTCCCCGAGGCCAGAGTGATTCATACGGTTTGGGAGAAGGGCTGGAGCGCTCTTTGGGAAGGGAGACTCATCCCAATAAAATCAAGAGCTGGTTTCAAAGGCGTAAGGACTTTGAAAAATAGAGCGGGATTTCCAGAATGAGGTTTTTGGCTCTGGAT
>WEIS01058141.1:0-12894 GCA_013389965.1 Todus mexicanus
GGGGGGGACACCCTGAGCTTGCGAAGCCCCCGCTTTAATCCAGGGCAGCACTTAAGCCTGAGCTTAACTCCAGCCCCGTCCCCGAGTGCTCGGCCCAAGGGGATCCCCCCCCCTGGACCAGCCCTTGTCTGGCTCCCTGTCCCGAAGCAGCGGGAAGCAGAGGGGGTAGGGGTGTGGATGCTTCTGCTCTGTTGCCTTTCAAAGAAGCATTTTAAAAGATTTTTTTTTTTGTTTGTTCGTTTGTTTGTTTGTTTTTTAACCAAAAAGAAAAAAAAAAAGGAGAAGAAGAAGAAGAAAAGGAAAAAAAAAAAAAAAAGTTTGCGTCGATGGGTATTAAAAAGAAAAGAAAAAAGAAGTTAATAATAATAATAATAATAATAATAAACGTTCAAATTTATTTCCTATAATCCTAGAGTAAAGATTAAAAATAAAATTAACTAGTTGAAAATAGTAGATGCTATCCATATTGTTTAATCTATAGTAGATCCGAAGTGATCCCAGACAGAGCAGAATGTAACAGAAACGCGTCAACAGGATCAGCCGTCGTTTTACCTTCCCCGTAAGAAAAAAAAAGAAGTTCGTCTTTTTTTGGTAACTATTTTTCTGAAGCAAACAAATAAACGACCGAAAGCCTAACGAAGCAACAGGTCCCCGCCCGGTACCTTCCCTCAATCAAAGTCCTGAAGTTATTTTTCTAGAGGGGGGAAAAAACAAAACAAAACAAAACAAAAAACCACAAAAAAGGAATAAAAGCTGAGAAAAAAAATAATAAAAAGGGATCTAATAATATGTATTTTTTTAAAAAGATGCGTTTGGGGTTTTGCGTTGCTTTTTTGATAAAAAAAAACACCAAACAAATATTTGGCTGGCGACAGAACAAAATAAGGAAGTTTTTCAGGCCGTTATTTTTTGCCTTATTCTGACCTCCGGCCTCGGGCTCGAGGCGCGAAAGTTCCGAAGGAGAAACGTCCCGAGGCGCCGCCGCTCCTTTGCTCGCGCCGCTCGCGCGTCTCTGAGCCCCGGGAGCTGCCGGGAGGTCCCCGCCGCGGGCGGGTGGGAAGGCGAAGGGAAGGGAAGGGAAATTGGGTGAAGTCCCCTCTTAACGTGACGGACGGAGCTGGAAGGTGGCAAGGTGCTGGTGCCGGAGCCGATGCCGGTGCAGAGGCTCCTCTGGTGGGGCCGTGCTTAAGGCTCCCTGTCCTCGAGGCCGGGCAGTGGACGCAAGGACAGCAGGGTTGCTTTGTTCCCCACCTTCATTATTATTATTATTTTTTTCTGGTCTTTTTCGTGTTTTTCGGTTCAATCTGGCCCCGGTGAGGAAGCGCCGCGCCGGGGAGACGTTGCGTTCGCGGCTCGGGAGGGTGAGCTCGCTTGTTGAGCAGCCGGCAGCTTTTGGGATGCCAGATTTGGCTCCTCGGGGTCTTTTTTTTCTACGCCGGTCGCTCCCTTACAGGAGCTGCTGCCTCAAATCACCGGGTTTGAGCACGGGAGCTGCGGGTGAAACGTTTCCAAACGGCTCTGCCAACCTGGCAGCTCCTTGCCACAGGCCACGGCACCGCTGAGCCCGCGGCGTTACCTCCCCCGCTGCTCTCCAGAGAGTGATGTTTGTGATCAGCGCCGGGTTTTTGGTGGCAAAAGCCAGGAGAGGAGGCTGGGGGCTGCTCTTGGGCTCTGTGGGTGGACACCCAGGTCCTGCTGAGCCGAGGCGAGCGGCTCCCCAGCCGGCGGGACCAGGGGTCCGGTGCAGGGGCTGGACGCTGGGTCCGTTCGCGCCAGGGGGTCACAGCAGAGCCGCTTTGGGCAGCTCGGGGCAGGGGAGTGCAGCCCTGGCACCGGCGGCGGGGCAAGATGAGCTCTGCCAGCCCCTTGGACCCTGGTCCTGACATTTCCGAGCCAGCCCAGCGCTTTTTCCTGGAGTGTCGGTGACTGCTTTTCGCCGCGGCCAAACCGTAGAACCGTTTTGGTTGGAAGAGACCTTTAAGATGATCGAGTCCAACCGTTAAATCACCGTTTACACGCTACAGCTTGGAAATAAACGCCCCCACTCGCGAGAGGTGGTTTCCTCCGGGTTTAGCTTTCGCTCCTGTCCTCCGTGCCGTGGCTCTTCAGCTCGGGAGCATCTGCCGGGAGCCCAAAGCCTTCGGGAACCGCGGTGGCCGCCCCTGTCTGGGGCTCCGCGGCGGCCGCTTACCAGCATCCGTTCAGCAAAGCCATGCAATAGAAGCGAAGACAGTTCTCATTCGGTTTCTGCGCCAAGCACTGTGAATCCGCGGTCGCTCCGCGGGACCCTCGCCGGCGTGCCCGGGGCGGCTTCCGAAAGAGCGGGGCGCGACATCTCCGGCGTCGCTCGGAGGGGTCCCGTGCTCGGCGGGGGCTGGGGGGTGTCCAGCGCCCTGCCCTCCCCCGCGGGGGCGGCCTGTTTGCTCATTCGTGGTTTTTTTTGGTTTACCTCATTTAATTTTTTGGGTTTTGATACTTGAAGACGTGTCGGTGATTGACATGGTACATTGTGTCCGGTGATGCCCTGGACTGGAGAGTGGATGCACTTTATAGTAACTTGTATTCTGGTAGTGGGGTCCCATCCTGCCTCTGCCGAGCCCGCCGCGAGGTCTCCTCGGTGTCGGCACCGGCAGGAGCGGAGCCGGGATGGGCTGGTTCTTCCAAACCCCTTTCTAGGACGTTAGGGAACAAGCTCCGTGGTTTATGGTGCTTTTTTTCCACGAACTGTAGAAACTCGAAGGCACGTTCTGCTCTCGGCTGACCCGGCGGAAAAAAATCCAGCTGCGATGGTGCTGGGCTGGAGATGGTGGAGCTCGGGCAGCTCCGGCCTTTCCTCCCGTGTTAACGCACCCGCCCCCGGTGGGGTTGCTCTACTGGAATCCGAATTTGCTCCTGAATTCTGCGGCGCTGCCGATGGAGCCGCTCCGGCGCCGCTCACGGAGCAAATCGAGTCACCCTCGGTGAAGCGCCGCTGGAAGCTGGAGTCGCTCCACCGGTGTCTGTGCAGGGGTCAAAACAAAGTCAGCCTCCGACAGCGGCCCCTGTTTGGGGGACAGCCGATGGCAGAACGTCGTTTCTGGTCTTGTGATGATGCTTCTGGAACAAAGCAGAGAAAGGGAGCGCCGGGACGGAGCTTCACGGCCACGGAGACCTTGCCTTGGCTCCCAGGAGCTGGGATGCGGGCACAGGCTGCTTTGCTTTGCTTTGCTTTGCTTCGCTGGGAGATGAGCAACACTTTTTTTGCCCCTCCTTTTTTCTTATGAATTCCGTGCAGGCTAATCATAAAAAAGGGGGGGGAAAAAAAAAATCTGGGGCCAAATCCTGTTTTGCAGTGGAGGATTTGCTCCTGGGTTCAAAGCAGCGTTAAGCAGACGCGGAAGGCGGCGGCAGGAGCACCGACGGTCCCAGACCAGTCGGTGTCCTCAGCCCCGGCCGCTGCAGAGCCCGTTCCCGCTCCCGTTCCCGCTGCCAGGAGCAATCCCAGCCCTTCGAGCCAAGGAGATCCCTGGGGATGCCCAGAGCAGCCCCCGGGCACCCTCTGGGGCTCGCAGAGGATTTCCTCCGGCTCTGCCCCGCTATCAAAGCCATCCAGGCTCCGGCAACTCCGGCAACGCGGCTCCACTGGGATCCCCCGCGCGAGATGGGAGCGAAAACCCAACCCAAGCGCCCAGGGACCGTTGGCAGCCGCATCTCGGCCGTGCCCACCCTGCCGCAGCTCCCGGAGCTCCGCCGGCCCTGGACGGCTTTTGCTCGCCCGGAGCCGCGTCCCGTTTCTCCGGCCTGGCTCGACGCCGCTGTGCAAGTTCTCGTGTATCCGCTTTCCCCGGGGCCGGGTGCCCTCGCACGGCCCCGCTCCACGGTCCCCCCTCGACCTCGCGCTGAGCCAGCCACAGAGGCGCCCGGCGCCCGCCCGGCCCCGCTGCCTGTGTGGCCCCTTCCGTCGAAAGTCCATCCCTTCTTAACCTTGTGTTTGCATTTTTTTTGCATTTTTTTAAATTTTCTTTTATTTTTTTCCTTTTTATTTTAATTTTTTTCCTTTTAACGTCATAGGAAACCTGTAGTCGGGATCGTTACTATTGGAAACCGATCACGTGTTCCATCCAGGTATTATTATTTTTTTTTTCCAATCTCTCCGGCGTTACGGAAAATAAATAAATAAATGAATAAATAAATGATTAAATAATAAAGAAAGAAAGAAAGAAAGAAAAGGCCCGAGAGAAGAGATATAACCGAACATAGAAGTAGAGTTAGGCTCGTTGTCTTGAGTTTTGAGGCATATAGTATAAGGGGAGAAGGAAAAGGAAACAAAAAATAAAAAAGTTAAAATAAAATAAAAAAATTAAAATAATGATGTTGCACAACTTGTAGAAAACAAAGAAGGGAAAGGGTTAATGTATTAAATGTGCTAAATTACATTAAGAACTTAATTTTATTAAAGTATTATTACTTAAGAAACTTGGTGTCTGCGCTCTCTGTCTGTCCACGCTTTAGTGGGGGGGGGTGTCCAGGGGTGGTGGTTGGGAACGGGGCCCCCTCTGGGGTCCTGGGGGAGTTCTGGACTCCCCAGTTTCAGAGCCCCAGGAGCTACTGGGCCAAACTGGAGCAGCCTGAGAGGGGAGCTGAGCAATGCTGAGCAAGGGCTCAAGGGCCCGCGGGGGGCAAGAGGCTGGGGCCAGACTCTGCTCAGGGGTGCCCAGCGCCAGGCCAAGGGGCAGCGGGCACCAACTGGAAGGCAGGAGGTTGCAGCTGAGCAGGAGGAGCAACTTGTTTGGGGGGAGGGTGTTGGAGCCTGGCCCAGGCTGCCCAGAGAGGTTGTGGAGTCTCCTTGTGTGCAGAGATTCCAAGCGCGCCTGGACACTGCGATGCTGGGCCCCCTGCTCGGGGGGACCCTGCGGGCACCAGAGGATCCCCAGAGGTTCCTCCAGCCCCACCGCGCTGGGATTCCGTGTCCTTGCCAGTGCCTGGCTGGGTGGTGGGATCTGCCATCAGGCTCTCCCAGCATGGCCACCTACCTCTCTTGATTGACACCTGCCAATCACCGCCTGAGAGTGGCACTGGGCTCAGCCCAGTCTGTCCCAGCACCCTGGGGGATGTCCACTGGGAGGTCCTCGCTATCTCCTGTGGTCCCTGTGGGTGCAGCAGCCGCTCCATCTAGTGGCAGCCGTGTCCCAGTATCCCCAGTGCCCCCAGTTTTGCCACAACTGGAGCAGGGTCAAACCACGAGCAAAGCTCCTCACAGCCCAGAGCCGCTTGGCCCCGGCCACCACCCAACGAGACGCCCGGACGGAGCCCCCTCAGCACCCCAGTGCTACCCTCAGCCCCACCAGAACCCCGGGACCCCCCGTGTCCCCTCCTCGGGGCTCCCCCAAAGGACTCGGCCCCCCGTCCCTGCTCCAGAATCCTGCAAAGCCGCTCCCTGGGGCACCCAGAGGCATCGGAGGGGCAGGGCTGGGTGCCACCAGCCACGCCGCCGCTCACTTCGGTGAGCAAGAGAAGGGTGCACCCACCCTGTGCCACCCCCGACACCCACCCTGTGCCACCCCCCACACCCACCCTGTGCCACCCCCTGCCTCGAAGGGCTGCGCCCAAATGTGCCGCAGGAGCCCGGCGCCGAGCCAGGGAGTCGCCCCGAGCAGTGTCGGGGCTTGTTGGGTGCCACCCTGAGCCACCCGCCAGCTGCGCCTTCGGGGAGCGGCGACACAGGGGGTGGCGTGTCCCGAGCCACGGGGAAGGAGGGGAAGAGACCCTGAAGCTTCGAGACCCTGAAGCTTCGAGACCCTCCCCAACAGTTTCTGTAGGCCCTACACAAACACAGTCACAGTGGTGCGTGCAAGAGCAGCCGAGCAGAAGGAGCCGCCAGCCCAACACGTCGCGGGGGCTGCAGCGAGCAGAGGTAGAGGGTGAGGAACGCGGTGGCACCGGGCGGCAGCGGCGGCGGCGGCGGGGCGAGGGCTCCCCGAGGGGCTCAGATGTTCTGGCAGCAGGGCGCCGGCCGCCCCTCCTGCTGCGTGGGCAGCACCCGGATGGGCTCGATGGTGGTGCTGGGGCCAAACTCGGACTCGGGCTGGCCGGCCATCTGCCTCTGCGACACGATGCGGTAGATCTCTGCCACCAGGGAGAGGAGAAGGACGAAACCGGTTCTTTCAGGACCTGTTTCAGCGGGCGACCTGCCCCTTCCCAAAGCTCCAGCACCCACACCTCCCGACCCAGGGGAGCAGGATCCCACCCCAGAGCAGGATCCCACCCCAGAACACACAGCCAGGGTTCCAGGCAGGGAAACCATCTGAAAAACAACGCCCAAACCTCTCTTCCCCGCTTCCCCTGGTTGCCCCTTACCCGAGAGGATGTTGTGGAAAGCCATCTCCACGTTGGTGGAGTCCAGAGCCGACGTCTCGAGGAAGGACAACCCGTTCTTCTCTGCAAGGACAGGGCGAGCTCAGGCGGGCGCCGCGAGCTCCGGGCTCCCCGGGCTGGGAGGGGACGGGACGGGACAAGGGAGGTACCTGCGAAGCTCCTGGCCTCGTCGGTGGGCACGGCCCGCAGGTGCCGCAGGTCGCTCTTGTTGCCCACCAGCATGATGACGATGTTGGCGTCGGCGTGGTCCTGCAGCTCCTTCAGCCAGCGCTCGGCGTTCTCGTACGTCAGGTACTTGGCGATGTCGTAGACGAGCAGAGCTCCCACCGCCCCCCGGTAGTACCTGGTGGGGACAGGGAAGGGGACGGGGGGAGGTGAGTCACGGCGGGGATTCGGGCGAGGGGCACGGGCGAGGGGCAGCGAGGGAACTCACGCGGAGGTGATGGCGCGGTACCGCTCCAGCCCGGCCGTGTCCCAGATCTGCGCCTTCACCGTCTTGTTGTCCACTTGGATGCTCCTGGTGGCGAACTCCACGCCGATGGTGCTCTTGCTCTCCAGGTTGAACTCGTTGCGGGTGAAGCGCGAGAGCAGGTTGCTCTTCCCCACCCCGGAGTCCCCGATGAGCACAACTGGAGGGGGCACAAGAGCCGCGTCAGCCCCCACCGGGCACCCGGCGACAGACGTTTGCGTCGTGCGGAGCGGGACCCTCGCGGCAGCCCCCAGCCCAGCCTGGCAGCGACTTTCCAGCCCAGGCTCCAGCCCTGAGGAGGACTGGAAGGCTGAAAGGAAGCATCCTCCACCTCCTCCATCTCCTCCTCTGCTGCTGGCCCAGCCTGGGAGCCGGGAAGTCCCTGGGTGGGTGTGGGGGGGTTAATCAAGTGCATTTGCTGCCCATCCCGTAAAACCCGGTGCAACAGGCTCTGGGCAGGTTCATCACCCGGCTCCCCGGTCGAGTCGGTTGAGTTTATGACTCAGCAGGTTTCGATTCATTGTCCGGGTGCACTCGAGCCCTCCTCGCTTCACCCACCCTCGTAGGACCAAGCTCGGGGGACTCTTCTCCCCACCAGGACCAGACAACGGCAGGGCTGAGATCAAACCATGCAGTGACCACCCTGGGGAGGTGCCAGAGCAGAGGGGCCACCGGCAAGGGACTCCCCCCCGGCTCTGTCCCACCACCGCCCGCATCGCCAGGGCTGCGGGACCTGCCTGGGGTCTGCAGCCAGACACGTCTACGCTCCTCCAAGGCTCAGCCACCACCACCCTCCAGGGCTGCTCCTGAGGACTTGGCTCCCTCGCGTGGGACCCGCGTCCAAAACTCCGTTCTCTTATTTTTTAGGGATTCCAAAGATCACCACGAGAGTGAGGTGGGGACGAGGAGCCCCGTGCTCCCAGCCCTGGCTCCTGTGTGGGGAAGGGGAAGGGATGCGCACCACAGGAGGACAAGCGCCAGGACCATCCCAGAGCCACTTTCCAGAGAAGCAGAAGCCGCAGCGGCCGGAGGGTCCGCGGCACGACCCAGCTCCGGCCGCATCAGAGTTTCCCCGTCGCCAGTTCCCAGAATAACTCCGGTGAGGAGGATTTTCCTGGGCGGGGGCCAGGGGCTACCGGCGGCTGGAATTACTTGGGGCCTTCCAGGCTGACTCACGGGCGGCCACCAGCTGATCTCACTTGCCTGATTTTTTTATTGCCCGGGTGCTGAGCCCCAGCCGCCTCCTGCAGCATTAACGAGCTGCTTTAATTAGCACCGGGGCCACAACCCAGCTGGGTGTAAACCCTCAGATGGCGGCAGCGGTTCAGCCGTCACCCCGAGGCCCCAGCACTGCCAACACCCCCCAGGAGAGCACCCCAATGAGCCCTGCTCCAGCTGCCCAGCACTGGGAGCTGTGTGTACACCCCAGTACGAGCCCAAGCCCCGGCCCTCAGCACCATCCTGGCTCTGTCCCACCGGCAGCAGGCTGAGGCCGAGCACAACTCACGGCAGGCATGGCCGGAGCAGCACGGCCAGCACCCCACACCCACCTTTGAAGAGATAATCGAACTCATCGTCCTTGCCGCGCATCTCGCCCTGCACCGCAGCCCAGCTCCTACTGGGACAACTGGGATTTCCGGGCCTTATCCAGCCCTGGCCAAGGGACTGGCCCCTACGTGCCCATTGGCAGCCACAGCCCTTCCTCCTCCGCACGCATTGGCCACCAGGGCTGCCCGTCACCGCTCAGGTGTGCTCACCTGGGCCAGGTAAGGGTTGGGGGGGGCAGGAATGCGGCTGCTCCCTGCTCAGCACCCCTGAGGGCTCTGGGGCGCATCTCATCGCGGTGGCCTCACAGCTGCGGGAAGAAGCCACCACCACCACCGCCGGCACGTGCGGCATCACCGGGCGCGTGTGGCACCGCTGGGGCCAACGCTACCCCGCGCAGAACCCCGGCTCTGGAAGGGGAGCCGGGCGGGAGAGTCTTGCCTGGCGCGGGGGGAAGCGGGTGCCCAGAACGAGAGGAAGACGAGGAGCATCCAGCAGTGGTTTTCTCCCATTTCCGAGGGGTTTTGGATACCTGGCTGAGGCCAAGTCACGGGTTTGGGCTGATCGACCACCAGTTGTGTCCTACCAGCCATGGAGGGGCTGATCGACCACCACGAGCCGTGTCCTACGGGCTATGGAGGGTGTGGGAACAGGGGCTGCGGTGGGGAAGGGGCGCGGGGCGGGGACGGTGGCCTCAGGCTGGGCTGCTTGGGTGGCCACACGGAGCCGGGGGCCGGGAGCGCAAACACGCAGGAATTCCAGCTCTGCAAACCTGCCTTTCGCAAATCCTTTAATGATTGCGTCACCGTCGTGCTGGACACGGAGCTGCTCCCGGGCCTCTTGGCGCCGGGCTCGGCACCCAGCCCCGTTCTGCCATTGCAGGCAGGAGGGAGGAATCCTGCTCTAGGTCCTGCCGTCACGCGAGTCCCACAGCTGAGGCGTCCCAAGGGTGTCCTCAAGGGCTTGGGATGACCCCAGAGCAGTCCCCGGTGGGAACAGAGACCTGTGGGGACAGCCACGTCCCCAGCACGCGGCACAGGTTGGCCCCCCGGGAGCGACCCCAGGACCAGGCGTTATTCGGAGGAGCTCCCGTCGCCGGCACGATCCTGGGCAGAACCTCCTCAGGGGTGTCCCAGTCCTTGCACCGTGGGTCCGGAGGGTCTGGGAGGTCCGTGGGTGACAGTGATGATGCTAATCACGGCCCGGCAGAAACGAAGCAGACAGAGAAGAGCTCCCGGCACTGGTGCTTCTCACTGTTTATGGCAGGATTTGGCCACTGTCCGGGCTGCTGGTCCCCACCGCGCCGGGACAAGGGTGGCACCGCGGGCCGGGTGACACCAGCCGGTGCCGGTGGCCCAGACGAGTCCACGCAGAGGCAGACCCAGCTCTACGCCACTGGCGCGTCCCGGGGCCCCTGGGGATCCCCGGGGAGCCCGGCCAGCTCAGAGGGCCACGCAACACGGGCGCCTCTCCGGCTGCGCTGCGGCCGAGCTCTCCGGGCTCTCGCCGGCCAGCGACACCGTGTTGCTTTGGCTGCTCCTCTGCTTCTGCTTCTGCACTTTGTGGAAGATCTCTGCAAAACACGAGGTGCCAGAGCGGGTCTGGGTGTCAGCAGGGACAGTTTTGAGCCTGCAGCCCACGTTGCTGGCACCTCTGAGGCTCTTCTTCCCCGGGCGAGTTGAGGGATGACAAGGGAGCAGCTCGGCCGGGTTGCGTCCCCGCGGTGCCTGGGGAACACCCTGAGCTTGGGCAATTTCCTCTTGCCCAACCTGGGATTAGTGTTTGGCCGGGTGCTGGGGCTGGCAGCTCGATGGGCCAGGCTGGTTTGGTGCGGCACGGCACGGCACAGCCTGGCGCTGCTCGGCACGGCGCAGCACAGCACAGCACAGCACAGCTCGCCGCGCTCCTGCCCCGCTGCTGTTGCTGGAGAGGAGCTCCTGGCCGAGCGTCACCCCTCTCCATCCCAGTCCCCCCAGTTCCCCGTGGCCGGCTGGCTGAGCAGGGTGCTGGAGACGTTGAGTCAGGAGCCCAGGACAACAGGAAGGGGGTTTGGGGATTACAGGGGGAGAAGGAGCCCCTGGGGCTTTGGGGATGCCCGGGGGCCGCGAGAACAAAGCCAGGGATGCGGAGAGCGAAACGCCCGGCAGGTAGGGCTGGAAACCCAACCAGCCAGAAAGACAACGCTGAAACCAGCCCCGAAGAGCTCATGTGGAGCAGGGCAGAGACGCTCCGCGCATCCTCTGCCAAGCTCCACCGTGTCCCGGGACCCTGCTGCACCCCGGTGCCGGCGCACGTACCCCGCAGGATGGTCTCAAACGCCTGCTCGACGTTGGTGGAGTCCAGCGCCGAGGTCTCGACGAACAGCAGCCCCTTGTTGTCTGCAACGAGAGGAGCCCCCTGAGCCGATGCAGAGCCCAGCTCCGGTCGGGAGCCCCTTCGGGGATGTCCAGGTTCCCGCTTTGCCGCAGGGCTCCGCTCCCGGCGAGGTTCCCCCGACCTCCAGCCCCGTGGCAAGGTGCCGGCCCCGTACCCGCGAACATTTTCGCCTCCTCCATGGGCACCTCCCGAGCCTGCGCCAGGTCGGTCTTGTTCCCCACCAGCATGACCACGATGCTGGGCTCGGAGTGGTCGTACAGCTCCTTCAGCCAGCGCTCCACCACGTCGTACGTCTGGTGCTTGGTGATGTCGAAGACGACCAGGGCACCCACGGCCCCCCGGTAGTACCTACGGGAGAGCCCCACCATCCTCACCCACAGGGGGCACAACCACGAGGGCATCGCCGCCCCGGGGACGAGGGGGGGAGCCCCGTATTTGGGGAGCCCCATCCTTACGCGGAGGTGATGGCGCGGTACCGCTCCAGCCCGGCCGTGTCCCAGATCTGCGCCTTCACCACGGCGTCTCCCACCAGGATGGTGCGGGTGGAGAACTCCACGCCGATGGTGGTGCGGCTGTCGTGGTTGAACTCGTTGCGGGTGAAGCGCGAGAGCAGGTTGGTTTTGCCCACCCCGGACTCCCCGATGAGGACAACTGCGGGAGGAAGGGAGAAAGCCCGGCGGGGCTGTCGAGGAGGGGAGGCGGCGGCGGCGGCTCCCAGACACCTCACGATAACTCAAACGACCCGTTTGACCCGAGCCAGACCAGCCAGTAGCTCAGAGCCTTGGCCGAGCAGCAGCCAGACCACCCCAGCCGCGGCCCCTCAGAGCCTGGGGACCCCGACCTGGGCACAGAGGCTCAGAGTTTTGCAGCAGCCTCAGCAAACGGGGGGCGCATCCTCACGTCACGAACCTTCATCCCCCCGAGCGAGGCTGAGTCACCTCAGCCGTGCCCCACGGCTATCGGGAGGTCGTGGCCTCCAGGCTCTGGGCAGTAGGAGCAGGGCGAGGCCGCTGGCAAGCTCCAGATCACCCCGCTGCGGTTGGCACCTTGAGCAGGCAGCGCACCAGACCTGTCTTTCTCCACTCTCCACCAAGCTCCGGCGGGATCCAGCGACACAGGACGCCCGGACCCCATCCCCGAGGAGCTCAAGCTGGGGGGCAGGAGGCTGCGCCCCTGTTTCCCCAGCCCAGCTTCGACCCCACGCCTCCTGCGCGTGTCACCGGCCAGGTCACCGCCGCAGCGGGACTCGCGACCGTCCGCCGCCGCTCTCAGGGTTAACGACCCCACGCCCGGACGCCCCGTCCCCACCGCACACCGGCGACTCGCGCGGCACCCGCGGACACGGGTCCCTCCGCGGGCCCCGCGTCGCGCACGGGACTCACCCTTGAAGACAAAGTTATAATCCTCGTCGGCGCTGCCCATGGCGCCCCGGCCGCCGCCACCGTTGGGATTCCTCCTGCCCCGCTGCCGAGCCTCGAGCGGGAGATGGAAGGGGCAAAGTTTCCTCTCCGGCGGGCGAGGAGCGAGCGGGGCCCAGGGGAGCGAGAGGGGTGCGGGAAAGCGAGAGCGAGCCCGGCCGGGTTGGCGGCGGGTTGACTCAAGGGGTGGGACCGGGCGTCGCGGCGCAGGTTGGGCAGGTAATGTCACCCCTGGGACCGTCACGGGGCGGCCGGAGGTGGAGCCGGGGCCCGATCCCGGCAGCCGAGGCGCGCGGAGCTTGGGGCACCGCGGGCGGCGGCTGAACCCCCCGGCTCAGCACCGCCGAGCACGTTTCTTCGCCTCTGCTGCCATCGTGTGAAAACCGGGGAAACTGGGCGAGGGAAGGAGCTGCCCCAGGGGTGCTGAGGCTTCGGCTCTCTCGGGCTCGCCCCCCTCGCAGCCCCCTCCCCGTGTTTCCCCCCAGAGCCGCGAGAAGCCCCCGGATACCACCCGCGCACCCCCAGCCCAGCTCCCTTCCCTTGTTCTTCCCCCCAGCTCCTTGTACTCACGAGACACAACCAGACACAGAAGCATCACACACAATTTTATTCCTCTCCGCGCTTTTCTCCTCACCCCCCACCCCCTCCCATCTTCCGAGGCCGCATCAAAGCAGGACCCAGCTCCGGGTGCCCCCGACCCGCGCCGCTGCCGGTGTCGAAGCCGACGTCCCC
>WEIS01058149.1:0-18033 GCA_013389965.1 Todus mexicanus
AAAAACAAACCACACACCTAAAAGCTTCTCCTTTAAATTCTTTCAATTAACATTCCTTATTCTTCCCATTGCATTAGTACCTGCAATTCAAGGAACATGGTTTAGGCACTGCACAAAAACAAATATATTTTAACAGATTTCTGTAGATAAAGAAATAAAGAACATCAGCTGAGCCCAGACCCTCAGGGAACTCGGCAGTAGCTGGTGGATCTATGCCCTTGGAAAAGTAGAATCAAACATGAGCTGGGCCTCTTCTGCAAGTCCCTTCTTTGAGCAAAGGGAGCCCAGTGTGTTCCAAGGCTCTGCTCCATCCTGACTGAGCCAGCATGGCAAGGGGGGGCTCTGGGCAGTGGGAGCTTGGCTGTAGCTGGGAAGAAGCTGGAGACTGTCCCTCCTTAACTTCACAGGCCAGCCACAAAATTAAGAGTATAGAAAATAAATGCAAAAAACCCCCCAAAAAACAAAAACAAAAACCAAACCATAAATCAGTCTGTAAATCTTTCAGAACTACTAGAAACCAAGTTACATACCCTATGTCAGTGGGTTAGAGCATTCACACCAGCAGAGCTGGGTTAGTGCCACCACACATTCTGCTAACTTTACAAGTGCCACGTGTTTCTTACTACCACAAGAGATATTAAGGGAGTTCTTCAAGAGGCGGTTTCCATACTTTACATATCTTCTATAAAATGATACAGCTTTCTTATTTAAAGTTACCTCTAAATGTCATGAGATTGCCTTAGAATTAAACAGACGTTATTTATTTAGGCTACTAGGCAGAGAGAAAAAACACATTTGTAGCTCTTAAGCCAACAGCAGCGCTTACAAACTTCTCAAAGTCAATTGTCCAAATATAGTCACAAAAACTACAAGCCAGGAATCTGGATCAGAGGAAATATTATAGTAAGAAAGCCAGCTATCTCGCTGTATAAATGCAAAAAATGTTGTTTTTCAAAAGAAATTATAAAATAATCTATCACTCCACCACCCAAACCAAAGTCAGTTATTGCAATCATATCTCCAAGTCCTATTTAGAGGAGGAACAAATACCCAGCATAGGCAAAATGCAGCTGCTCTGTGTTTCTTGAGGGCTTCCAGAATGCTAATAAGGATACCCATTAGTGGCATGGGAGCATCTAGGGCCTGACAGTGAAAGAAAACAGAGGACTCAACCAACTCATGTGCATCCCAGAACAGACAGATGAACACCCTGGTGGTAAGACATGGCCATAAGACCTTGAGCCATTGAGCTTCATGATGAACTCCCAACATTTCTGAAAAATTACAAAGGAGGTCAGCAAAATCCTCATCTTACCACTTTAAATCCACTGCGAACTACACAATTCAGGTTAGAAATGGCACTATCAGGAGCCTAAGAGACACAATTCACAGAGATCGGAGTACAAACACACAGGAAACTGTCAGATAGAAGCTTACACTGACAGAAAGCTAAAATGCTTTGGCAGGAGCATTTAACCAACCTACACATCTTACAAAGTCCTAATTTAGCTACTTCCAACTCAGGTGAGGGATGAATGACTACTGCAACAAGTTCAGTGAAGAGTGCCTGTCGCTCTACAGGCAAAGTCAATCAACACCAAAAAAGAAAGAAATAATAATAATAATAAAAAATAAAGAAATAAAGGATGTTTCAATACGGGATTAAAAAAGAAAAAAAAAAAAAGACAAGACAGATGGCATTATTTTTTTGTTACACAAGTCAGTGTCATAGCTGCACTGAAAACACTGGATTCGGGGTGGCTGCAAATACAACCAAATTGAAACATTTCCAAAGAAGCTGAATGGGAGAGACCAGGACCTCAAAACCACTCTCATTTCAGCAGGAAGACTGAAGATATTCAATATTTGTTTTCATATGAATGAAAAAGACAGAGGACGACAGTTAATGGTGCAATCAGGAATACCTGAAAGTCATCTCTTCATTTCACAATAAAGAGAGTATCAATTAAATTAAAACCTTATTTCCCCTGCCTTCCTCTGCCTAAAACAAATCACAGAGTAACTCCACGGGTTTCACTCTCCAGCTGACATCTTATAGCAAATTAAAGACCTTTAATACAAACAGTGAGGAGCCTCAGAAGCTCCAGGGTGCCCCAGAAAGAACAGAAGCAAGTCTGGACTTCTTGGTCTTGGACTCCTGCCAGACCAAAAGACCTTATTAAATGAAAATGCCCAGAGGATCCTAAAGAGAAAAGGCTCTCTTAGTTTATTTGTTTAGTGATATTGCTTCATATTTACAGGTTGAGTTTGTACTGATAGCTTTTTGTTTTTACAAGTCTGTGCTCCAGCTGACCCTGGTTTCACAGTACTTACACCTACTGTGACAGTTTTACAACCTGTTGGAGCTGCCCCACACAACACGGCCAAAGCCGAGCTGTTCTTTCGGTAACACCAGCAGGTTTCATAGCTCTCCTTCAACAGGTTTCAAATTCTATTTAGGTACCTCATCTCTATGGTAACTGCCAACCCCACGGAGCCTCACAGCACCGTGCCGGAGGGAAGCAATCCCTCACCCCTCAACAGAGAAACGGGATGTGGAAAAACTGGATGACTTGCCCAAGGACACGCAGCAACTCTGTGGCAGAGACAGGAAACCAGATGTCCTGAAGGCCAAGTCCGGAGCATGACCCACAAGATACCCCTTCCCCTCCTACCAGCAAAATCTCACGCTCCAAGCAGCTCTCTCCAAGCATCAGAGTCACTTCCGACCATATCGTAGATCTCAGTTTACAAAGCATGAGCACTAAGGGATGTGTCATTACACGCTCCATCCCTTTGCTACTCTGCTGCAAAGAGTCAATCAAGGAAGAACCTTCTCTTTTGGCTGCTTGCATCCAGCACGGCCACCAGCTCAGGCCGGTCACTGCAGCGCAATGAGGAGCTTTACACAATTAGACTTTCATGGGATTCATCTGAGCTGCAGGGAAGCAGGAATTTCACAAAGCTATAAAGGTTGTTTTAAAAAGTTTTCCAGATTTTATCATTTTTCACACAGTCTGCAATTCTCCTTCCTGGCTTTTGAAAAACGACACACAGCTGCGCTTTGGATCATGGCTGTGACTTTTGGCAGCGGGTGGAGGAGGCCCGATGCTAGGCTGGGGTAGCCAGCATCCTCCTGAGCCACTCAGCCTTTCTCATCATCGAGGAGGGACCAGTCCCCCTCACGGGCATGGCAGGGTGCGGCGCTGCGGGCTCCTGTTCTATCGCAGCATTGCTGAACTATTAAATACCAATTTGGACCTGCTCTCCTGAGTAGAGTCACTGTGAAAAAATGAACACACACATGGAAGGCAGCAGGGAAGATGCAGGAGAAAAGGCTAATGAGTGTCGTTGTATTTCCCTCCACGTTAAGGCAGTTTTCTTTCTTGTGTCTTTTGTATTGTTATTTTGGGTCTGTTCTGGTGTTATCCAGGCTCCTACCAATTCTCAGCATCTTATTTTCACATCCAGATTCTGAACATATTTTCTGCCTTTTCCAAAGAGCTCGCTGGGTTTCACGTCGTTGCAGAACAGATGGCACAACACTTAGATTTGCTTTTGTAAACGGACAAATGTGATCCTTTGTCGCTCTCCTCTTGCATCTGTGCTGGGTGAAGTCAATCTCTGCAAGCCAGGTGGCCAAGGACAGCAGTGCTGTGGCCAGTAGCCAGCAGCAGGTCAGCATCAGGCACTTGCTGAATCTCCTGGAGCTGAACCAGCATTTGGGCAGCACACGGGTGGGCACAGACACAGCATCTCCCAGTCAGCAGCACAGGAACCGAACACAAACAGCCACCTTCCCCCCAGGTCTACAGAAGTAACAAACCTCAGGAAAGCACTAAAGCAGAAAGGGAGGTAGAAAGAATGAGGAGCACAAAAGATACACTGACTCTCCCAGAAGAGCCTGAGGACAAGTACTGTCATTTTTAGCCATATTTCAACCTGCTAAGCTGCCTTCCATCAGCCAGAATTACAGTATGTGGAAGGAACCTGTTCCGTCTTGGAAAGCCAGAGGCAGCTTAGTCTCATGACAAAAGACTGTGATCAGACCCAGCTTCTTACACAGAGTACAGAGCAGTGAGAATTAACCCCTGGCCTGCCAAGCGCTCTCCTGTGGTGGCAGACATGCAGTAAGTCATCCCTGAAGGTTTTGATGAAATAGTCTTTAAAAATCCATGTATGGCCAGGTCACATCATGCCTATGCGGACTCCACTCATTCTTCAAGTGGGCTCTTGTGCTTATGAAGCACAAACATACAGGGCCCACAGTGGCATCTCCAGGGATGTCCTTCAGTTAGTGCTCCTGATTTCTTCTCGGCACAAGTACCTCGTAAGAGTGAAGATTATGATGAGTTCATCATTTCAGCTGATCACATCAGACATGCATTTGAAAGAGATCTAGGCTATGAGAACATTTCAGGTTACTCCTGTTTTGCCTTCCTACAAAGTTTTAAAATTAAATGGCAGTCCTCCTAGCCCTCAGACGTGATGCTCACCTTTCTCTGAGACCAGGCTATCAGCCCTTCCTCCCCTCCATAAATTCACCAGCCCACTTCAAAGGGACCAAAGGGAAGCACCACTTTAGCTCGCTCTGATTCATTAAGGAATTTTCAGATACCCATTTTTGGTTTCCATTTGGGCTAACACCCATCTAGAAATATGGTAAATTACCATTAGGAGGAGATGTCATTTTTTCAATCCACGGGGATAATCTCAGAGGAGGAAGAGAGGATGTACGAGGAAGGTTAATTACACCTGAGCTCTTGCTTTGCGAAAAATGGCACAAGAAGAGAGGTATTGATAAAACACCTGGGTACTCCCAGAGCTCTGAGTCCTCCTGGTTTGACACTGAGGATCAATGTAAGCCCAACATACTATATCTGAGATGTCTCCATTTGATCAGTCAACATTAATACAGACAAAATCTTAAACATACTAACGCATCCTTGGTTGTAAAAGCATTAGTATGTTCATGGGAACCATATGATATCAGCATGAACCAACTTGTTGACCCACATGCTAACTTCTACATTCACAGTAACATTGTATTGGTAAAACCAGTCACTACAAGTAATGAGACAACCACGGCCCTGAAAGAAACAGTGTTCAGTAGCTGCTTCCTACCTTGGGCACAGTGGAGGAAGAAAAGAGACTGGAACAGTGAAAGTAAACATTTTTCAATCAGTATGTATTTTTTTAAGGGTTTTCTTAGAGTTTCCACTACATTTTTACATTGGAGAAAAAGAAAAAATCATTTTAGTTCAAACTCCCAAGAATTCAAAACTACGTATTTTTTATTTGACTCTCTCCAAGTCCTTTATGTATCTCTCAAGAGTGAAGAAAACGTTGCGTTTTTTCCAGATCTTGCAGAGATTTTTAAAAATTAGCATAATGCTTTAAAATTAATTGCATTTTTAAAAAAAGAATAACTTCAGCTTTCTTGCAGGCAGCTACTGAAGTGAATCACAAGATTATGCAAACCACAACCAATATTTTGGTGCCAAAAATACAGCTCAGCAGAGAGATGTATAAATACTGGCCAAACCTTAGAAAATAAGGGTTACACAAGTAGATAACAGAACCCTCCTTTCAGCAGTTATTCAAATTTTCTTCCTTTTTAACTTCCTTGGAAAGGAATCAATTAAGAAACAAACATTTCTTCAACTTCTGCCCCATCCTTTTTTATTACTTCTGTCTCATGGGGAAAACTAAATTGCACCTTAAAAATTCTCCTAATGTTTCCTTGCAGAAAGCAAAGTCACTCGCTACGGCCAGAGCTCAGTGCTCAGCGCTTGGGCATGAACAGTCATGGGCCTATAAAAGCAAAACCTCAAGACCTACAAAATTCAGGTAGCAGCAAATGGAAAAGAACAGAGTCCTAAAGACCAAGAATCGCATGTGACTCTTCATCAGCCAAGACACTTGGAGCAAGTGAAAGATGTGTGCAAACAGAGGGGGTTTCGATTTTACAGGTGATTTTTTCTAACTCCAAAAGACTCACTCACTTTCAAATGCTTTTTTTGTGCTGTGCCAAGGTAAATTTGGGCATTTGTACATTTCTGTTCACTACTTGTACACGTTTTATAGAGGGCTAAAATTAACATGCAGGGACTCTTAACTACACCTCATTAAAAAAAGAGCTGAAATATAATTAAATATTTGTATGCATAAAAAAAGTAAACTTGCTTTTCAAACCTGGGCCTAATCTTTCCCCAGTGAAGCACGGATGCAAAGAGCATCCAGATATCTGGTACGTGCCTGTACTGCTAAAACAACAGCCTGATAACTAGGAGGCCCCTGTGAATTTAACGGGAAAAAAAATCATTACGTTAGAATATCAGTTCCACGGACCAACTGTGCAGTGCAAATACACATCCAGATCAGCACAGACCATGTGATCATACTATCAAGTGTGATTGCAATGTGTTTTTTTAAAAGGCATTTGATTCATATGGAAAACATGGATAGCAAAGCCTAGAAAGAGACTCCCCCATCTGTCACCTTTTTCCCCAGTCTCACTCACTAGTCATACTAAGCCTGCAACTCTTCTTAGCAAGGAAGAGATTAAACATACTCTTAATTCTTGCTGGAAAGGCCTAAACCAGAATAGCCAAAATTCTTAATATCAAGACACGCGGCTGCAGCAAAAACCTCAGGCACGGTGCTTAAAAGCACATCCCTTTACGCAGTGCACACGTATCAGTGTTTGAGCTCATTTATACAGAAGGTGATCATAGAATGCCTTGGGTTGGAAGACACCTCCAAAAGTCACCTAGTCCAACCTCCCTGCAAGGAGCAGGGACATCCTCAAACAGGTCAGGGTGCTCAGAGCCTCATCAAGGCCGACCTCGAATGTCTCCAGGGATGGGGCCTCCACCATCTCCCTGGGTTACCCGTTCCAGTGTTCCACCACCCTCATAGTAAAGAGCTTCTTCCTAATGTCCAAAAGATGAGCTAGTTGGACGAATTTTTTCCATTTGTTCTCCACTGATCTGTTTTGCATCTTTTCAGTTGAGCAGTACAGATAAGATCAAAGTCCTCTTGAGTGAGCTAATGCTCATTAATAATACACATAGGTTTATTGGAATTTGTTCTTCCTCTTTCCTTTGACCCACGCATAAGAACTGTGCACTGAAAAAAAAATAGAGATATTCATACTGATGTTTTTTTCTGCATTCCAGCCCAAAACATTCTATGATTTCAGACAGCACAACGTGCCTCCCCTACACACCCCACTTAAAGATGTATAATGTCAAATCAAAACAGGTTATGCTCATCTCATCCATTATTAACCAAGAATCTTCTGCACAGATTTGAGTATATGTTTACTCTGCGAAAACCTACNGGCACAGAGCGCTGGAGGCCGGCTCCATATGGGAGGCACATGTCAGGCTGAGGGCATAACCATGCAAAAAATAATGAAAAAGCAACACAAGTTCCAACAGATTGCCATTTATCAATTCAAATGCGACAAACGATCCCCGTGGGCAATGTTATTTCGAGAAGTGTCTACCTGGCAGGGGAGCAGTTGGGGCCGGGAGCGTGGGCTGCCACTCTGTGCTGTCCTGAAGTTGCACTTTCAATGCTCATCCAACAACATCAAATACACTTGCGGTAATTCCTTGAAGTTCTTACAGGATTTTAAATTGCATTTATAACAACGTTTTGATCATTGAGACAGACAAGAGAGGCAACAAAATGGGGTGTTTCATAAGGACAGCATCTCTTCCCAGCTCGCACGGGTCCCCATCAGCATCACTTCCCAGCTTGCAGTCGGAGTGACCACAGCCAGCAAATCCAGCATGGCAATATGCAGCACCTCGTCATATAGGCAGCAGTGTATGTGTCTAATGCTTTTAATTTAGTGTATTGCAATCTGGTACATTAATAAAGCTCATTACAACAGGCAAAAGAAAGATTGGAGCAATTTCTATGTATCAGCGTGCTTGGAAGAATTACATTAGCTTCCAGTTTTGAAAAAGCGCAAAGATACACGGTTCTCATTAGCTGAAGAGTTGTGTGAAAATTACAGAAAAGATATTTGAAGGTAACTAATTCTTGCTACTGTGCAACAAATGTCGGTGTTTAACAAAACCAAAACAAAACCACCACAAACCAGCAAACTAGTTGCATCAAATTTTATAATCTCTGGATCCGACATGGACATGTTGTGGCCCATTATTAGGAACAGAAACCTAGACCCAAAAAAAGTCAAGAGTTTCTCTTCATTCGCTCTGCAAACTTAGACCTGAAAAAGTCAATACTAGAGTCCAGTACCGTTGCCGTCATGGCGATGGCCTCTGTACATTGGTTACTAGGAAAATCAGAATTTAAGTTTCAGAGTAGGTAGAAGACAGAACAAAATTGGCAGGTCTTTTTTGTTAATGAAATTGCTTCATCTATCTGCTTTCTAATGAAATAATGTTTTGGCAGAACAGCTGGCCGGAACTGGATATTCTGGCAAATGCTACAATATTCTCATACACTCAAGAATAAGAATATTCTGCAACCTTACTCAACTCTTTCAACAAAGTAAAAATCAGCAAGTTATGATAATCAAAAAGTGGAAAACTAAATCCTGGAATTTCAGTGTCCACTGTAACAGCCGAACTGAACATCAGTGGCTCACAACAAATTCCATACGAATAAGCTACGAAGTAAAGATTGCTGACAGCTATTATTTGATGCATAATTTTAATTAACAACTACATTCAAGCAAGTCATGCAATTCAAAATAGAAAAAGGTGACATTCATAAAATAAATTACTCTTTATGAATTATTCACCCAGTTCTAATATTTTTTTCAGAATTTCCAATCTGTTCACTAAACCCTACTGTGAAAACTTCAATACCATATTCATTAAAATAAACTTAGCTGAACCCTGAAGGAAAGCACACAAGGAGCAGTCATTACAACCGACTGTTCTGCATCTGACATTCCTGTTTTACACAAATGCAGAACCTGTTATCTTACGTGTGGTATAAAAGACGTATCAACACCTGGATTGCACATGCTATCCTTCAAAAGAAACTAAAGGTATCTGGGCATGACCTACTGACCTACATCAAGACAACCACTGGCAGAGTAAGAAGACGCTTCTCTCCTGTCAGTGGCTGGCTGTCAAAAACCTCAGGATGAAGCCCAGACTGCAGACCTTTTCCTCTGCCATGTGAAAGACCATCCCTAAGGTAAGGTGAGTCACAGGCTAAGCAAGTAAATGTTCCAGGTCCTGACCTTCCCCTTGTACTAAACTCCTCCTGGGTGAGCAGGAAAGAGGCAGACAGGCTCCTGAAACAGCAACTCACTGCCAGGATGCTATCACAGACCCTCCAGTGAAAGTAAATCCTATCATGGAGATAAGCAAAGCAAATACATTCACTGACCTTTGCTTGGGGAAAGCTGTATAGAGAAGAATGAAGAGGAATTGGAGCTGCTGCTCTCTGTATTACTCACCATGGAGAGTTCACTTCTCCCTCATTAGTAAATATAAAAATATGCAGTTTTATCAGCAGCCAAATAGCCAGGCTGTGGCCCCCAGAGGATAATCTGGCAGTTGTTGCTGCAAAGTTTCGCCATTTGGTTTGATACTAAGTTAAATAAGATGTCTCAGATCTCTCTCGTAACAGTCATCTGGTGTGTTATCTCCCATGTATATTAGGAGGGCTGTTTTCCCGAAGCCTGATGTATCACTGTAACTAGCATATGTCAGGGAATTGCAAATCAGCACATTACAAGGCATCGTTGTAGTCCCAGCCCCGGGAAGAAAATACAGTATTGCACCAGAGGATAGGACTGTACCTCAGCAGAGAAGCTTCTGCTCCGTTGGGAAGCTGAGCATGTGCTGCTCTGGGCACACTGGTTTCCCAAATGCCAGGCAGCACTGAAGGAAGGAGACCCACGATGCAGATCTAATATTTGGCAGTTCAAGTAAACCTATGGAAGTCTATAAAAGCACACGATTCTGCATTCCCTGAGAATAAACAAGAGGGCCAGGATAGGCAGTGATGTATATCAGAGCAATTTCTGTCCCTCCAGGTCACCAGGACAGCAGAGAGATAAGTGACATTGCTGTGCTCGGGGCTTCTATGTATAGGTGATGGGGAATCAAAGGAGGGGAGAGTAGAGGGGAAGGGTGGCTGGAAAGGGACTCCCCATCCACTTCCTGAGAAATATGTCAGCATAAATAAATTACCTCTCCTTTCAACGAAATAAAAACATTTTCAATGTCCAAGTTCTCTACAAATCTAACAAAACAAAACAAACAAAAAAAAAAAGTTGCTGTTTCTTATTTTTTAAGGAAAAATTCTACCAAGACATTTGTCAGCAAATTTAGGGGTGGGAGAGTGGGAAGTTTTCAGAGAGAAAATGGACCAGAACCTTCCAACTAACCCTAAGGGATCTACAGCTGTGTTCCCTCTGCTACGTCACCACCCCAACCCGACACAGCTCCAGCCTTCTGTTTCATCCAAGAAGGATGAGTAACGTGCTGGAGAAGTAATCTAATGACTCAAAATTCCAAACAGTGACCTCTGAGGGCAGCATTGCATGGCCTGAACACAGCACGCACACTGACCTACCAACAGTTCGTGCCTCTGAACAAGGACAGGCTGCAGAGGTAGGCACAGGAGCAAAAGAAAAACAGGGCCCACAAGTTGCTGACCTGGTCCCTGCTGCTCTGTCCACTCCGTGCCAGCCCAACACCCCAGAAAACATTTTCCTTGGAGTCTCAGCAGACCTGCAGCTGCAAAACACTTATGATAAATCCCCTGTTTGCTCGCAGCAGGAAGATGGAATGGGAACGCTCATGACTCAAAACACCAAGGGGAGGAAAGAGAAGAGCAGAGATGGGAAAGGCAGAATGGAAGAGAAAGCAGAACCTACAGTAAGGGCAAAAAGGTCCAATAGAAAAGGATCGAGTGGTGAGGAGGAGAACTGGTTTCAACTGAAGTGTCACAAGTTTGCTATTCAGGTGCCATCAGTGAATTTTTAGAAACAAATTTGTATCACAGGAAATATAAGATGATTAAATAAATGACCAACCCAAGAACATCACTCAAAGTTCCTTCCTCACCACAGGTACGCCTGCAATTTTTTCTTATTACTCTTATTCTTTTTTAAAGGGGAGGGAGAGAGAACCAAGCTTATCACACTGTTCTCCGAGACCACTGCCTGGGTGCAGCAACGTATCAAGCGAGAACAACCCACGGCAAGTGAACACTCCTGTGCAACTCAACATCTGCACATTGTTTTAAAATTGAACAGAAACAGACAAAATACATTTTGTGTTATTTTAATATCTACATATATAAATATATCTAGTAGATAAAGGAAATCAAAATCCAAAGTGCTAGCAGACTGCCAAAAGCAAAAAAAACCATGGTGTGGCTGTCGGATCCAAAGAAAACGGTTTGTCCACCTTCTTCCAGGATCTTTGCATGATAGTGATGGAAAGCAGAAGGAGAGGAGAAAAAAAAAATACAGAAAAAGAAAATTGTCATGTAAATTGAAACCACATATGGGATCCCATATGTGTATCACATACATGGTAGGTATCGTCCCTGCAACTCATGTCAGGTCAATACTCTCCGCTGTCCCTCTTCTCTCCCTGACACACGTCTGCTCTGGGCATTATTACACTCTATGGCTTATTTGTTCACATAGAGACACAGGGAAAGATCATCTGCAAGTAAAAGTCAACTTGCATTATTACCAGTACAAAATGAGGTTCCCTGGAAAGCTTCACAGCTCAGAGATGAAGTTTCACAGATCATAGAATAGTGGGGCTTGGAAGGGACCACTGGAGATCATCTCCTTCCAGCAGGGTCACCCAGAGTGGGTTGCACAGGATCATGTCCAGGCAGGTTCACAGTCTCTGCAGAGAAAGAGACTCCACAACCTCTCTGGGCAGCCTGGGCCAGGCTCCATCACCCTCAGAGGAAAAAAAGTTTCTCCTGATGTTTAGGTGGAACTTCATGTGTTCTAGTTTGCGTCCATTGCCCCATGTCCTACCTGGACACTACTGAAGAGTCTGGCCCCATCCTCTTGACACCTGCCCTTTAGATATTGAAAAGCATGGATAAGATCCTCTCTGATCAGAGATAAGTTCTCTCCTCTCTGACAATGACTTTTGCACTATCTGAAGGAGCAGAGAGGGAAGTCTCTAGCTCAGAGGAGCTTCTCACTTAGGAACACAGGAGCAGAGAGGTGAGAGGCCATCAGCCACATCTGGACCAGCATTTTTTTGTATATCTGATTATTTAGAAAAAAGTAAAATGGTGTTCTGATTTATGATTGAGCCATGCCTCCTTCCTCCAGGCTAACCAGGCTCTGAGCCTCACCAGCTCAGCCGAAGAGGGACAGTGGACACTGGGCAGTGTGGAGGCATTGCAAGAGGACTGCTCCACTGCACCATTTAGATGTTGCTGCAACTGATTTAAAAAACAGGGCTGTGGGCACCAATTATGGAAGAAGATCTCAAAACACGTGTAAGGAGAAAATTTATGTGAAACATGGGTTAGGTGTGTGGTGTAGTTTGGGGGGAAAAAAAAAAAAGTAATCATAGCTTAGCAAGCTTCCTACCAGATAAGGAGACATCACAAGCTAGAGCTGGAAGGGTAAGCAGAGTAAGGAGACGTAAATGCATCAACCAGTGCCATAAAAATTGATGCACATAAATTAAAGCTCATCAAGCCCTGAGGAATATGCTCATATGGAACAGGCATTTGTTCATCGTAACTTAATCCTACCCAGAAGATGAACATACAGCAACTACACTCACTTTGCTGCCAGACAAGACCATCCTGGCAGAGGCCTGATATGCTCTAGCTAAGCCTCAGTAACTTCATAATTTTAGTGAGTTTTGATCATTTTTTTGTGTGTTCTTCAAACAAACAATCCTCAAGCATTGTTAAAGAAATCTTAAGGCTTCTATACCAAGTAAATAAATTATCATACCTCAGGGCAAAAAGCAACCACTCACAGCTTCAAAGTGGGATGTCTTTATGCCTGCTATTCATCTTCATGTACCTGCAACTGGGGCATTTGGCAATTCTGGGGGCAGAAAAACTGACTAATGGGAAACCAGATGTTAAGTGATATGATAAAGCGCTCGTTCTTGACAGGCAGAAACGACACAATCTCATTTACATCCAATGCAACCCAACTCCCCCTGCCATCCGCAGACAGGCAGCACAGCCCCAGCTCCTGCTCCACAGCTGTGTTTCCTCAAGGAAGAGGAGAAGGATCAAGAATGTGAACACACAATTCCTGTTGGTAAAGAGGCAACAAAAACAAGATTGTACAGTCTGTGAATTCAGACTGATAATCTTAGGTTTTGCCACCACTTTTCCACTGGTTGCACCACCAAAATTAAACGAACCTGGAGTCAGTTATAAATCGGCCTTTATAAAAATGGGATTTTCTTTGTTGGAATGCACAGAGCTCTCCCATCCTGCGATACGTGAGTTCTGCAGCCTTTGCACTTTAAGGGACATTAATTCAAATGAATACAGGAGCATACCACTGCCATGTATTACACTTTGTTTTTACAGATGTACATAGTTTTCAAATTGAAAGATAAAATAATGCAAATCTAGGCAGGAGAACTAGGCATGCAGGCAAAGTTGATGTACAGGTATGAAATATAAAGCAGGATTGGCAGGCTGACAGGACAATGCTGTTCTCTAGGGAAGACTAACATAATAAGAGGGTAGAGTGTGCAGCTTGAGAACATATGAATGGTTGAACACAATTTCCTGTTTACATAAATTAATAGAAGATTAGTCTTTTCCAAGGTTTCAGTTCAGCAAGTGACGTGTAAATTCCATGTGACTCACAAATCCTTTGCATATGATCCAAGCACATAGGATTTTCCATCCCGGGTCAGAACTTGGGTCTAGCATTTTCCTGTATTGGTGATTTCCAGGAAGGGGAATAGAAGCTCTTAAGACATTGCAATCTTTTTGTCAATCCACCCTTCTAAAGACATGTGGGACTGGTCTGTCCTGGTAACTCTGTTTTGCAGGAGCAAGCCTGGGAAAAATGCAGACCAGATGGAAATATATAGCTATTATGAACCCTCCCAAGAAACACGCAGTATCTTCTCAGTCTGAGGTCAACATCCTTGCAATACAGCACTTGGTATTTCTCCTCCAGAAATACCTTATCCACAGAAAGATCTTATTCACTCCATTCCCAATGTAGGGGTTAGAATAAAAGCAGGAGGACTCCTCTGAAGACGGTAAATAGCCTACCTTGCAACCGCAAGATGGTAAAAGAGACGGGAAGCAAATTCTTACCATGATGGGAATTGTATCTAGGGTCTGTATTCCTCTATGAAATACACCTCCACTGAAATTTCAAGCCTCGTGAATGCTGCAAAGATGAGTAAGGTCAAAAAAAGTCTCATGACTTCATCTTCCACCAGGGCCAAGTGCTATCTACTACAGACAGGGACTCTGATGACTGCCCCACCGCCAGCGTGGAAAAGGCACACTCCCGGCGTGGAAAAGGCATCACACTCACTATATGCTAATTGGAAGACTTGTCTGCTGGCTGTTTTAGCTGGCCTTGCAACCTCTTCACACACAGTCCAAACACTCCTCACAGGAAAGCTGGCAAAAGCCCCAGAGAATTACAAAATGATGAATTTTGCTTGGACATGAGAGATTGCCAAAGTTAATTATGAGCTATTATTTAGACATATTGGTGAGGAAGACATAACAACCCTCAATACTCAGACTTATTATCAGGCCTGCCAAATTCATGCCTCTGGGTACAACGCTGCACATAGACCAAGAAATTTCTTCAGAAATTGGCATTGATGAAATTTTATGAATAAGCAAAACATCCTATTAGCAAGGGGTCTGTGAACATCCATTCGTCAGAGCAGCAACAAAAGCACAGGATGGAGCAGCCTACGTACTCACTTCTTGCCCTGTCCCAATGACATGGATCGTGAGAAACAGATTTGCAGCCACAGAAAGACCTAAGAATGTTGATAGCTTGAGAATAGGCTGAAATTTTGCAGTGTAAACTAGAGGGACCAAGGAAATGAATCTGCACGTCGCCAAGAAATCAAACCAAATTTGATTTCCCATCTCAGACTTTGTCTTATCAACTTATTGCAGATCAGTCATTATGCCCAGAAAGTATCTTTAAAATATCACAAAGAACACAAACCTCATACTGCTAAAGAAAACAATGACCGAGAAAAAGAGAACATTTTCTCCAATGTATGAAAAGCTTTAATGACAACTAACAGAAGGTGAAAGAAGTAGTATAACAAGAAACTGCAAAAGGTTAATGGAGGCTGCTGGGATATTTGGACAATATAATACAGGAAAGCTACCGAGAACTGTATTACCAGCCAAGCTCCACACAACTCCAAACAGCAATAATACGGTGTGCTGATGGGACTGCAGAGAAATTAGATATAAATAAAAAAACCCAACATATCAGACCAAGCATTTGTGCTTACTGGGCCAAAGACAGATATAGAGAGACTGTAAGTATTTCTGTTTAAATAGAAGATGCTAGATAAAAATATGACGGCAGTGTCCAAGAGCCTACTGATTGCCCATGAAGCCCCAAGAGTTCCCAAATCACAATAACATAGGAACAAATATTCTCAGCACTTTGAGACTCCAAGATAAAAGCTCAATATTGTGTCTCCAACTGTGTCCTAGAACTGCTTAAGAATCTGTATAAGAGCAAGGCAGGCAAGCAGCAATGTTCTCCAGAATACACTTCCTGCTTCCACCAAACTGCTCATCAGGAATTTCCTGAAGCAGCAATGGTCACAGAGCACTGCCCAGACCTTAATCAATTTTTCTTCTGTGAATTTTGACTTTTTGAACTTGCACAACACTTTAGCATCCACAGTACAAGATTTAGATTTAGATTCAGATTATGAGATAATATTGGGTAATAGGTTGGTGATAGTCCAGGTAGTAGGTTACAGGTTGGACTTGATGATCTCTATGGTCTTTTCCAACCTTGTTAATTCTGTGATTCTGTATCACTCAGCAAATAGTTCTATGGCTTTACCATGCTCTGTGTCATCTTCCATATGTTTGTCTGAAACTCCTTTCTGTTTTATTTGATGTCCCTTAGTTGTTACACAGAAAGAGACGTGAGACAGTTATTACCTATTCACCTGCCTCTGACTACTCATGATTTTATAGACATCGATTTCTTAGCATCTCTTTCCACCTCCCTATCCCTGGAATTGTTCTGCCCTTTGCAGCATTCCTCAAAAGGAATTCCTCCTAAAAGGAGACTGGTATATAGTAATCCCCATTCTGCTCCCAGGGTCCAAGAACACAGTTTCACTCAGTTCCCATAGTGCCATACAAAGTGTCTGACCTTCCAGAGGCTTGGATGAGGAAGAGTTGTGTGGAAACACTACTTACTATCACTATGACTAGCACTTCTCTACATGGTATGTTCTGAAATAGCACTGCATTTCATAGCTTCGTTTTCTGTTATTAGGTAATACACATCATACCTCCTGCAAGCTCACTGCAAAGATCCCATCTACGCGTTTAGTCTCAAGCCACAGCTAAGCTCCAATCTGAATAGAAGATTTGCAAGTTATAATTCAAGGTGATAGAACATTATAGTTGATGAAAAGTGACAGACAGCAAAATTAGCAGTTTATCCTACACTGCCACAGTCTCTTCTATCCCAGTGAAGTCTTTTTTCTACCACTATAAAGTTCAAACAACTCATGCTTAGAGGAAAGAACTCATTTCACAATTTTATCACTGTCGTTACGATACCAGCAGGGGTTTCTTTTAAAGCCTACTCTGGCAGGAGCATAACTCCCTGTGATTCTCTCCCTGCATTTAAAACAAAACAGCTCTAGCTGTTGTGGTTGCAAAGAAATGTTTGAACTTTAATGCAATCTTAGAAGCTCAGAGGAGGCAGCAGATATAAACCCAAACATGATGAGAAATTAAACAACAAATCTGAGGATTTCTAACCAAATCTTTTTTTCTGAGCAATTGGATTTAGTGCATGAACCTCCCTCTACACTCTACGGACTGTCTGCTTCCTAATGCTGTGCCTACAACTCAGGCAGGCTAAGACTGAGTTTAAAACAGGCTCCATGGGTATCCATTTCACCATGAACCTCAGCTAGGGCTTATTACCTTTTTTTGGGGAGGGGCAGGGGTTGCAGCCTCTTCATCAAGCTCTTGGCACCTCACCAATGCTATTACCAACGTGCAACTCTAGTGCATGTGGTCTATACAAGCTGCAATCATAGAAGTCCACTAAATCCATGTTTAGCTGAATCAAACAGGTATTTAGCTGAAAATCTTGACATATCTAAAACTTATTTACAGCAAATGAAAAAAATCACAGAGTTTGAAGATAAAAAGCTTCAAACATTCAGCACTAAAAAATTGTCCTACAATTGTTCTCGGCAAGATCAGCGGCACATTCACCAGCTACGTTTCGCACCCAGCGCTGGAAAATGACCCTACCCATGTCCTTTAATTTGTTTTTGGCTTATGACTTGGCAAACTCTTGGCCTGCCGCTTACTTTCACGAGCACTAACACGTTTCCCCCAGCACTGCGTTCAGGCCTCAGTGGTTTCCAGCCACGTCTGAACATATTCACAAACACTACTGGGAAATTCCTTCAGATGTTTCAAGGTAGATCTCTGAGGAAATACTCCAGCTGTGACATAGCAATTTCTTTTCTTTTTAATACAGATCACATTACGTTGCTACCATATCACTTACTTTGTCCCCTTTCTCTAGATACACCGTGCCTGGCCAGAAGACAACTCTGCCTGGCTCCTATTCTCACATCAGGTTTTTACATTCTATATATTCCACTAAAAACAAAGGCCATTTTTATTTTCCTCACTTAAAATATTCGCACTGACCAGACAGCCTAGACTCAAGAAAGCCATGACGGAACCACAGGCTGCAACTAGCTCTTTGAGCTGTGCTGAAAATTTGGACGCCACCTGCAGCTCACCAAGAAAAGCCACAAAATTTTCAATCATTAAGACTGCAGT
>WEIS01058149.1:18077-33699 GCA_013389965.1 Todus mexicanus
AAAAAAAAAAGGGAAACCACCATCCTTAATGAGGTCCTGCAATTGCTGGAGAATCACGTGTGCTTCTAAACATACAGGAAGATGGGATCTCAGCTGAACACACCACGTTCAAGGAAACAGGACTACCGAACCACTTGAACTGAAGAGGAAAATGCCATCTTTCATACAAGGACTAAGTCCTCAGTCTGACATACCATGCCCAAACTCACACCATCAGAGACTCTTGAGAAGTGTAGAAGTCTACGCCATATAACAAATATTCATTCAAATATATATAATCTGGATATTCCCCAGCAGACAAAGGGGACCTTCAGCATTCCCACAGCTGCTCTCTGCACCCATTCCCAAAGCTTAAGAATTCCCATGAAGGTGTTTCCTGGGGTGTCAAGGGGAAACTCATATTTGGAAAGAGAAGTCTACTCTCCATTTTACCACTTCAAAGCCTATTTGGTCCTTCTGAAGGAGAATGTCATGTTCATGGACCTGCTGGATAGCAAAGGAAAGGAACATTTTTTCCTGAAGATCACCTGGTGTGTCTTTCTGAAGATACTAGAGGAAGTCTCCCACTCACCTTCCACACTCCTATGGGTTACTGCTGCAGTTTGTGTCAGCCTATCATCACCTAGAAGCTCTTAGTAGCTCCTAAAGCTGCAGTCAAAGCAATCCAGACATCTGTCCAGATCTGCCAGATATGACTTCTGATCCCTGACAGTTTATTCATTTACTTGAAAGTAAGCTAAAATGAAAAAAAACCCTAAAGCCCCAAATTTCCATACAAGTCTATACCTTAAGAACCAGCCAAAAAACCAAGAAAGGCAGTAGCCCATTTATCTGGAGAATCTGACAACTCCTGACATGTAAAGCTGGACCTTCTAATCTAGGCAATTTGTAAAACTACAGGAATTCATTCCAATGCTACACAGCAAGCATGCTCCAGCGGAAAATCAATTCCAACGAGCAAAGGACTGTGGAGAGCACAGAATACTTATTTTAGTGATTGGTGAAGCTTGAGGTGGTTATTAATTTTTGTTTTACCACTATCATCAATATAGTTTCCCGATGCATGATTTTCCAGGGAAATGGGGTCAGATAACACAAATAACCTTCCTGCTCATCAGTTTTCTGGCTTGAATACCTTTATGAACCTCTTCAAAACAGATCTCAATGGATGAGGAGGAGTAGGAAGAGAAATACTTTTCCAGGGCATTCACAAACCCCCGCAATTCTAGACACAGAGCCTAGCTTTTATCTACCCTACAGTTATATTCGATCTACTCTAAATATTTTTTTACACTGTCAATACTTATTAGTGCTTAAAAAAACCCCAAACAAACATGCTTTCTAAGTCTCATTTATGGAATATATCCAAGCACAAAGCCATTCCTTTCTCCTACTCTTAAGGCAGGTTTTGCTGCTTAAGAGACCACTATGTATGAGCACTCCAAATTTTAAAAAGATCTTGAACTCAGAACAGGACAGATCAGATCCCTAAACCTCAAAGCTTAAAGGTAATCAAAAATCCCAAGTCAGACGGAATTCTCACCTTGAGCTCGCAACATGAACTGAAACACTTCTATTCAAACCCAGATACTTTTCCCTACCTCGTGAAATATTTAAACATCATCTTATGGTGGGATGTTTTATGCATTGTCCATCCACAGCAAACAAACAAGAACTCGGGCAAAAATCCTACCGCATCCCAAATATTTGCTGGCAGGCTGAGAAGTGCCACTGTTCATTGATGGGCTCTTAAAAAAAGCACAGCTCTGGAACACTCGACAGATCACTATGTTTGGGAGAAACTCCTGCTGCAAGGACCTTGCCTGCAGGGTCAAGCACTGAGAACGCCCAGGAGATCCCACTGAAGAAACTCTTCTACAACCTGTACCAACTATTACAGTTACAACAATGTTTTGAGGAGCTGAGTATCAACCAGAGCTCCTCCTGTTCCCAGTGGGACCATGATGTGGTATAGAAAGAATGTAATGGACTCCCAGACTTAAAAATCAATTTCTAATTAAGTATTTGAAATCTATTGTCTTTTTAATTGTAAGCAACTGTACATATACTCTCCTGGTTTTATCAGAAGCCTCAGAAGATCACGTTTTAAGTTCCTATCTTTAAACACACACACGATTACATTTATATAGTGGGCTTCTAAGAAATAAATAAATAATGAAGTAATCACAATATGCAAACAACAACTTGAAAAAAGCAACAGAAAAAGGATGCTAAGGATTGGGAAACAAAGAGAATAACTAAAAAATGTGGGGGGTTCAGTTATGTCTTTTTACATGATCCTGTAATTGGGGGCATGGAGAGCAGGACTGAGACAGAATTCCTTAAATTGGCTTTACTGCAAAACATCTCCAGGAGGAGCACAGCAAATGGGAGCAGAAGCCTTGCTGGTCAGCCCAAGAGCTGTCTGGACCAAAGGTTACTGAAGATAACACGAGGCCGTAAAAGCATTTGTACTTTGAGATGCAGGACCTCTCCTACACCAGGTTCTGGCCAAGTTCTCTTATCAAAATGACTGTTAATTACTATTACTATCAGTAACGATACCTATGAAGTGTGTTCATAATGCAAGGACATGGCAGCAGTATTTTGTAGTTCTTCAAAGGGATTAGTGAATTCCACACTGTGCCAGAAAAGCAGAGAAATCTTAATCTCTCCATGTGTTTTGCAACCAAACAATGACTGTTTAAGCATATTTTTTTCCTTTATGCTTTGCTTAAGTACTGGGATATCTTAGGCACATGACATTCCCGCCTGTCTGTGACCCCTGTGACTATGCAAACTGCATACTTTTAAAGCATAATTCATTATAGGCCAATAATACCAGCATGCCACAATCAGCTTATTTCACAACACCCATCTGTGTTGCAGTTTTGATCAGTTATTTTTCACACTTGCCTGGTGACAGGGTTACGGCACAAAGAACTCCATCAAATACACCTGCCAAGGCACAACAAAACACAAGCAGTAAGAACAACACTAAACATCCTCTTTATAGCACCAAGTATATATGTTTAATGGAGCCTAAATAGCAAAGTCGCGCCTCCCACATCCCTGCCCATAAAGTCAGGTGAGCGTTAGGAGCAACGTGCATGTCTGGAAGTGAAATACATTTTCCTACCACATCTTATCTTAATTTCAAGCTTTCAACCTTAAGGGGTAAATAGCGTGAGGATTTAAGAATAAATCTCAGCAAAACACATGGAAGACTTACTTTTTCAAATAGTCTGTAGTAAAAGGAAAGAAGCATTCTGCCAGAAAATTATTCAGGTCAGTGGGATAATTAATTGTATATGCCCTAGAATTTATAATGCCACTCATTTACTATGTGTGTATATTAACAGGTATATTGTACTCACATATACTTATATATTCATTCAATAAACATCTTTGTACTGACACAACCTTTTTACTTTTTACCTTCTCAGAGTGGCGGCTTCTCAGGAAGGCTGTCCCTAATTTGTATCCTAAATGTGAAATAAATTATCACACCCCTCATTTTACATATTACTTTTGCTGAGCTGGAACAGTCGTGTGCGTTACACAGCCAGCCTCTGCTGATTTTTTTAATGTTGTTTTGTTATCCCTCAAGAGTTTCTCAGCAGCATTTAAGAAAAACTGTACAGTTTATATACTATTTTATAAATCATTCTGGTGCACTGAGAAATGCAAGTTCGGGTCACAGTTAAACAGTAGCCTGAGAGCCACATCACAGCACTGCACTTCAAGAATATTTTATTTTTCAAAACTGAGACATACTGGAAACGCCTGATTGTGAGGAACAGGCAGGGTCCTCACCGTACATCTCAGGACACTTCTGATAAAGACATATCTGATGGGTTTCATTCCAAGACTAAAATAGTAGTAAGTGATCCAAACTCTAAAATTTCAATAACGGTTTTAATCGCATCTTTATCTTGATATCAGGCGAGCAAGAGGACACAGTGCCACCTGACAAGGCATGTCACTGTTAATACGAGAACACTGGAGCGCTAACACATTCCCCTCTGCCTCACAGTTCCATTTCCAATCAACTCTACATAACTCGAGCAAAGAGGGACTGTCTGCAGGAAAAGAAGGGATTTTGTTCCATACTTTTTCCATTAACTTCCATGGGATACCAGAGCGCTTCACACTTCCTAAAATCGGGTCCCACGTCAACATTCATACCTTTGGAGACTAAGGAAATTCCTCTGGCCTTCTCCACACTACTCAAGTGTTGTGCTGAGAGGTTAGCAACCCACTTAGCATGACAAATCACGGGGAATAACCCTTCAAGAGCTCTACCAATAGTTCTGACTGCTGTTAAAAGAGCACATAGATACTGGTAAACGAGCTGCAAAGCGGCTGATCAAAACAGTTACCTATTAAAAGCTTTGCCATTAAAAAAAAAAATCATTTTCAGTTGTTTTTCTAAAGCTCTACTAATGAACTAATTAGCTACAAAAGATTCTTATCTCCCCCTTCTTTTGCACTTAAATTTGCTAATTATCCCCAGCCCAAAAGGCAGCCTCCTAATTAAGAAGTGAATCTCATGGCTTGAAAGGACAGCAGCCAGTAGTATTACATGTTCATTTTCATCCTCTGCAGCTTTCCATTGTGTTTGTCAACACTTCCTTTGCCTTTGGATATTTACTCTTGGCTATTTTCGCAGCGATGAGTTACCTGTAAGGAGAACTGACGCTGTTTTTATTTAATCTTCTCTTTACTCTAGACTCTTGCAATGCACAGAGTCTGCAAAATCACGGTGCTGGAAGCAGCAGGTTTCGGTTACTGCAGTTTCTGAATGAGCAGGAAGCTCATAATGACTTGTGGCTTCACGTCAACGAGACAGAACTCTATCCTCCAGCTCGCCAGGCTTCCTAAACAGACATGAGATCATAAAATGGGCCCTTAGGCTCTTCATGTTCATGTAACAATTTCACCGACCACAGCAGAGTTCCTGCCTATTTTCATTAGTGCGGGGCAGGGAGTTGTACCTTCTAATGTCTTCATCCTAAACACTGGAGGTCATTTTCAAATTAAAATTGTTTAAGACAAATGTATGTATCACAAAGTGAATTTCAATTGAATAATTCCACTTGCTTCAGAATTTTACAGTAAGAAAATCTATTGGCAAAATTAAATCCCATGCTATTTGTAATCTCCACAGTCAAAACCCACACTTGATCACAGAAACTGGCCGAAGAGGAAGAGAGTTCTGCACTTGGTGAGTATTCTGTTTAGAAAGCAGCGTAGTGTAACTGCAACACAAAACCTCGGCTTTGTCCCAGCTCTGCCAACGACCCATCTGTATAATTACCACAGATTGCTGGTTTGTGAAATGGAGATGAAGAAAGGGACAATCTCACGCGGGTCCTGCAAGGAAAGGGATCACGTAACACAAGCACTCGTGCCAGAAGGCACGCAGCAGCTCCGGAGGTTTCTTCCATCCCATACTCCCAAAAAAATTGAATTTATGTGAAGTTCCCTGAGATTCTTATGTAAGAAAAAATATTATTTAATTGCTCTTTTTATAGGATATTTTGTATCTGTTCCCTATGGGGCATAAAGGGGAAGGAAATAATTTTTGGAAACATTAATAAGAATATAATCTGACTAATGCTCTTACTATTTTAACTTTATCCACATTTAACTTGTTTGAAAGAGACCATTAAAATACATGTTCTATGGCACTGGAAAAGGTTAGTTAGGCACACAGGATAAACTGTAACTACAAAGTTATTCTTAAAAAACAAACCCCAAACCCAAGAAGGCTACATCTGCAGCCTGCCATTGCTCCCGGTACCACTTCCAACCCATTCAAGAGCCTTTGCTAACATCAGTAGTTTCCAGTGAAGTTTCATCACAGCAAAGCTGAGCCGCACAGAGAAGTTAAAAATTCAGAGAAAGTCATAAACACTGTAAACACTTCAGCGGCTTTCCTATAAATAAACCATGGCCAGCTTCAGCTTTGGCCAATCCAGTTTCAGAAGTCCTCACAGTTTACAAGGAAACTTCCTTTGCATGGAGCAATGCTCCGCGTGTCACGCCGGAGGACAGCGCCAAACGTGAGAGCACATTGTGTCCAGCGGGAGTAATTCACATGGACTGGATGCCAGCATTCCAATAGGCAAAGTTTGGCTGTAATAACTGTTACTTCAAAATTCAGAAGCGAAGGAAATATCTTGAGATGAAAGCTTTAGCAGGTACAATAAAATAGGCAATGCTGGAGGCTGTGAAATCTCAGTTTATGATTCTTACGGATAGATTAAGTTCTTACAATTGGATTACAAATAAGCATTTTTTAAAAGCATGGCTCTTTGTGGGGTTTTTTTTGCTTTTGGAGGAGGACAAACCAGGATGAGAACTGCCTGCAAATCTCAGTGCAACAGGAAAGAAAAAAACACAACTCACGTATAAAGCTAAGAAACAAATGGACAAATGGAGAGAGGAGAATCCCTCCCTCTTTCATCATCATCTTCTAAATTGCAGGCAGACTTTCCTTTAAACCATAGGCTGAGAGCAGTGAAGAAAGATGGTGCATTTGTGATCATGATGGAAGCAGCAGAATATATCAAAAGAGCTCTAGGCAGAAGCACAGTAGCTGGGACAGCAAGCCCATTGCCTAAGCCTCCAACCACAACTCTCTGCTCCAGCCATAAATTAGTCTTAACGAGCTTCTCCCGTGCTCCTCCCACACTCCTGGGTGTCCCATTTTATTTTATACATATCTGCAGGGTAGGCAAATACATTTAAGGAGCAAATGGCTCTTATCTTCTCGTGGCTTTGACAGCGGGAGGCATCATCACAGAAGAGGTAGACATTGCCTCTGGGAGCCAAATGGCAAAATACACCAAGAGGAGATGAAATTCCAGCACTGATCTCCAGCGATGCTCTGCTGCTGGTGCCTCCTGCCCAGATCACAGAGACGGGGCTCTCCTGTTCCTTTTGCTAATAGTACAGATGTTCCATGTGGCCCCAGGCAACAGAAGGGACACATGGATTTGGCAGTGCCTCCCTGTGGTCTTTTTAATATCATTTATTTAAAGCCTTTCTGAAATCGCCTCTCAAACTACAGCAGAGCAAGGGATGGGTAATTAAAAATAAAGGGAAGTTTTCATCTGTTTCATCATGATCAAAGGAGAACGTAAAGGAGCGTGTGAGTCTTGAGGGACCCATGTTCCCCACCGCTGCACAGTCAGCTACTGTCATAAAACCCAGGTCTCTATTTTATTCAGGCAGTTTTGCTTAACAGAATATTCTAAGACGCAACATCTCATTTTCATGAGGGGCCTCAGGGGACAGAGTAACAACACCCATCCTGACAAAGTAAGAGCATTTAAATATCAAAGTAAGAGGGGAAAGAAAGGTAGGGCAGAAAGCTTTGTCCAGCTACAGAGACTAATGAACGATGACCCAGGTTCATTTACCATCAGCTAACTGAACTTCCTTAGTGTAAGCAGGGCTTGGGATAAATTGGGACATTTATTACAGATGACAGGCTTAGAGTAAACAAATAGACGCTTTTTAATATCCCTTTTTACTGAGGAGGCCATAAAAATTCAATGTCAAAGAGACCACACAGGGGAAGACACAGAAGATTCAGATTAGCATAAGAAATACAACATTGCCATCTAAGCAAAAGTTTACCTTAAGAAACAAAAAGGAGCCTTTGAAGTCCAGAAGGGCTCATCCTTAGAGAAAAGGACAGAGACTTTTACTCAGAACATCACATTCCTTCTACACATTCCTGTTCACCTCTCTTCTGCCAGCGTGCCAGGGTCCTGAGCACTTCTTACTCGCCTCTTCACAAAAGTAACAATGGTTTCAAAATCCTCTCATGTCTTGTCAGGAAAACAAAACCGAACATCATCACCTCTACTTAAACTAAAACTGGAACACCCAACTGTGTGTTTAAGTTTGGCTCTTCACAACCCTTTCTGAGCACTTTACAATGACCTAATTTCAAAAGCGGCTTGAACACCCACCTTGCTTTCATTCCATTGAAATTGTGGAGCTGGATTAGCCAGTGCATTGACTGTAGCACCTGTATCACCAGCCCGGGGAGATTACAACCCTCACGTCACTGTTGAAGCAGCACTTCTAATTCAAAGACAATTAAAGAAGAGGTTAAGGACCCCTTAGATTCTTTATCCCTGAGTAAAATAACACCATCCTACCTCATGTGGAAAAAGCACACACCAAGCAAAACCAGTTATTGATATGCGATGCATGAGTATATCTGCTAAGTAGACCCACCAGGATACCACAGAAAGCTCTATCCCATCATCATCATTCAAGAAGGCCTTCATGCAGAGCATCAAGTCGTGCCATCTATAGGAACCGCTGCCTTTATTAAGGAATCTGTTATTTAGTATATGGCTTTCATGAGTTATATCAATTTTTCATAAAATTCTGTCTCACTTACTGCTGTTGTTTAAGCCTCCGAAATCAAAGTCTTTCCAAAACCTTTCCCTAATTCAGAAAAAAGACAAAAGCCTTAGGAGGCTACTGTATATTCTACTTTCCTTGCAGCTATCTCTGTTGAAGGCTTTTTTAATTAGAAAAAGGAAAACGGCGTTGGGAAGGCACAGGAGCGGTTCAGCAAATTACTTCCTAGAGCGCAGCATAAAACCCAGCGCCAACAAGGGGGCACATTCAGAATTTCAATGTTACAGGTCAGAAATACCAACTGTAATGAGAGGTGGTTCAATTTCAAAGTGCTAAGCGACAGCTGTGGTCCAGAGATTTTCGTCAGATGTGCAGGCAGGCAGAGTCCAAAAGAAGAGGAATTGGTGCGTGCACATCTGGTAGAACAGCAGCCAGTAATTTGCTACGGGCAGAACAGGGCCTTCGCTTTGTAAAGCAATATAATTGGACATGTTTGGCCAGGGTTTTAAAAGGCAGCTTTCAAAAATGCACAAAAAAGAGGTATGTGAAACTTTATACAGAAGTAGTTAAGAAATTCACTGTCTTAGTTTAAGATGTGGTCCAAAGCCTGGAGACAACTGCATAAAGCCTCACTTGACTTCAGTGATCAAGGCCTAAAGAGCTACAGCACAGTGAGAGAAAACAGGAACTCTGCATGGAACAATCTTGGGGATACAGAGATTTAAATTTCATCTTTCATATGGGATGAGGGGGAGAGCTCTATCACTCTGGAAGAACTTGAGCCAAAGATAAATACTATTACGACGAGTAATACTAATGCATATGATTGATCCTGCAGAATTCACCACAAAAATAAGAAAAAGGAGATAGTGGGGAATCTGGAACTTTACAGAATAACTTGCTTCTCAGGTTACTTTCTTTCTGATCATTTCTGATGATGACCACATGTATGAAGCACCTCTGATAAGAGAAAACAGACTTTTTTCAAATTAAAAGTAATTTTTTTTTGTTCTAGATCCAACTCAGCATACATTTTGTGTTAAGAAATGCTGCCAAATTTCAAAACTTAATTTGAAAAAATTATCTTTTCCCTTAGTGTACAAATTGCTACATTCCAAGCACATCCTACACAGCCTGGCCAAATTAACACAGTCTAATAGAGCTTAGCAGATACCATTCTCACTTGTCCTGGCAAGCCCATACAACAAGAATGAATGTTGCCTATGATGCTGTTAGAAATGTTTAGAAATGAAGATATAAAATATGGACATGAACTCTATGGAAGTAATCTCAACAGTATAGGACATGCCTGTTTTCCTTCCCCAAAATCATACTCTCAGCCACCATCCTTTCAAGTCAGAGCCTATGGTCCAACAGATCATTTGTAACTTTGGCCTTTTAATTGCAAGCTCTTCGCTTTTGCATTTCAAGTCAATACTACTTCAGGAAGTTCTGCTCCAGTATTTCCTCAGCCTAGTTTATGCACTTGAATAATGAAACATTATTAAAGATTACAATCTGCTGTAAAAGGCTTTCTTCTGCCTGGAACTGCAGAGAGAACTGAACTAAGGTGGGCATCATTTCAGCAATAAGTCAGACTATTTCCAGCAAGGCAAACTAAATAATTTTCTGTCCTAATTACTTCGGATAATCTTGAATTTAGCCTTATGCCATCTCGCTATGTACTATTTAGCCATGAACTGGAGACTTGCTAACACATCCTGACCTGCTTAATTGGAAGCTGAATCATAATTGCTATCAAAACAGATATCAGAGGAAAACGTTAGCCAGTTCACCAAATTTCCCATCCCTTCCCATGCCTAAAAAAAATTCAACTGACTCATTAAGAAATTACTTCAAGAAATGAGATATGGAAGAGCAAAGACATCCTAATTAACAGAACAGGAAACACATAATCAGAGGGAGAACTATTTTGTGCAGTGGGTGCACGGTCAGGTTTTTCAAGTAAACCAGGCGAAGGCTGTGTTCATACCACTGTCTCCCTGCATTGATGGTGTGGTTTTCTCAAAACTATAACCTGCCCAACAGTTCAGTCTTAGTAATCTTCCTACCAAAACCAAATCATTTTAAAAGACATTCAAAATGTTAATCTCATCTTTTCAGAAAACCTACCCCTGTTTGTTTCAAGTTTGTTTGCTGTTTTTTTTAAAAAAAAACCAACACAACTTTTGTTCTGTTGCAGAAGAATGTATCTGAACCAGAAATAGGCCAAGACTAAAACATTTCTTCCAAGTTCTTAACAATTCAGGTGGGGCGCCCATCCAAATCTGCTTTGGATGCAAGTCAGAACCAAAGCTTGAGAAAAACTGTTTTCTAGTTCCAGTTCAAATATGGACAAAATCTCAAAATCTGTCTTGAGACAATGAACATACGCCTCAGATGAAACACGATTAAAAAGACTGTTCTCCCTTCGTCTCTTGCTTTAATTCTGAGTAGATGGTCCTACTTTGCCCTCTTGCAGCATTACACCCAGCTCTGCTGTTAGTCCACCTGACAACAAAGTAAAGCAACCTCCTTTCGCCAGCTACAGATTTCACACCACTTTCCCCTGTTCCAATCCAGATTTAACACCTGAACAAAATACAGTTTATTCCTTTCCATTTCCTAAGTAGATTCCCACAGATGAATACATGTGGATTTATGAATCAACACGCTGAAGCGCTTAACTTGAGAAGTTCCTCCCTTTGCCCTCTCTTACTGTAACCACACTCCATATTTTCAGCTACAGGAACTACATTAAAGTTACATCCAAATTAAGTAACACCTTAATCCATCCTAGCAGAGGGTTCTTCTTCTGCAAAACCCTGCTAGTAAGGAAAGTTCATCTACACTTACACATGTTTAAAATCAGCATCTTTTTCTCCTTCTCCTTCATTACCTCTCATTCATTTTCCCTTCCACCTCATAAATACAGCTTTCAAAAAACAAAAATATAAAATAATAATTAAAAAAATTAAAAAAGGCTAATCTGACTTGCAAAGGGTTTCTTACAGGGTGACCACCTTTCTCACACCAGCAGCTGTCTCAGAGTCTAAGCAGACAGATCGCGCGTGGGTGATGTCAGACGCCTCCCAGCGAGCCCGTCTAACACAACCAAGCCAGGTTCTGAGAACGGGGCAGGTGAAGAGGCACAGACCAAAGTTATTCTTCACCCAATTATATGTGCTGTACTCAGAGGCAGCAGGAAGCAACGTACTTGGGTGGCAGCTACTTTCTCCTTTAATGTTACGCGGAAAACGGGTTAGCCCAATTCCTTAGAAGCTTAAGGGTTCAGCATAACATATAAGAAACACTTCTTTTTCCTACAACAATCTGCTCTTTGGCACAGCCTCAGAATACTTTACTGCCACGTCTTACTTTGAAATGGGAGAATGCCAAGAATGAGATAAGTGCAGACATCCATGACTGGGAAACACAAGTAAAAGGCCTTTTCCAGAGCCAATTAGAACCTTCAGTGGACAAGCGCTTAAAATAAAAAACACAAAAAACCCTAAAGGAAATAAACAAAGAAAAAACAACAGGAAATTTGTCTCTCCGTACTCGAGTAGAAACACAAAGTTTATTTCTAAAGGTTCTAAAAGGTTCTTCTTTTTTAAAAATATTAAAATATCCAAAATATCCAGGCAAATTAAAATAGAGGCTCTGTTTCCTCAGAACTTGAGTTTAAATTCTCAAAAAAAAAAAAGAATGCCCACATTATTACATTAAAGAAGAGACCATTCCTTATCTGCTATTATCTTATCTGCTATTATGAATGGATACCTAGATTACAGCAGAGACTTGCCATCAGATACAGCTGCTTTAATGGCCAGATTTGTCTCCCACCAGCTCCATTTAGCGTTTGCCTTCCTTGAAAGTCTGACTGTCTTTTATCATGTGGTTTTATCAGCAGTTTTTCCACTACTAAATGCTGTAATCAAGACCAGGCAAAAATGCCAATGTGACTGCAGTTTTCATTTGAAACTGTATAGTTTGGCATATTTCCTTTTGGAAAAGGAAGAGTTAACTTAAGTCAATTAAGCAAAACATGGTATGAATATCTTATAAGCTATCAGGAGCGAAAAGAACTGAGTGAAATTAAATAAGCCACAGCAAGTAATTGGCTATTTAGATTCAGCTTCATACACATTTAAGCCTCTCAAGGATCCCAAACTGACCCATTCTGCATCCACCAGTCTCGACTGGTTAGAAAAATCCAGGTGCATAAAACCAGCATCTTGTCAGCAAAAGCCAAAAGAAAGGAAAAGCCCAAAATGTAAACTGCAAAAATACTTCTTTTGGTGATACAGGATCATTTCAAACCTCTAGGAGAGATTTCAGAGAAGCAAGCAGGGGAAGGTCCAGGTAGCAGAAAGACAACACCAAGATATTAAGTCACCCAAATAAAACCACAACTGAAAACAGCTCTGAAATCTCAAACCTCAAGGAAGTTCACAAGTGAATGTGTTTCAACCAAGTCAGTCATAATGAAACTGAAAATTTCCTTCAAATAGCACTAGAAACGTACCTCAGCTCCTCTTCAATTGCCTGACCTGTTCATGTTGCCTCATGCAAGAGTTCTGGCCCTTGGCTTCGCTTTTCCTTCTTAGCTAGAACAATGCTGTTCATCACTGCTCTTGCATAGGCCAGATAGAATCATTACTTAAAGCATTAAGACAACTCCCAAGCATTTTAAAAGGAGTTGGAACCAAATTCAGAAGAGAACAGTGAAGTCCACCACACCTTCACTTCCTCAACAGCCTGCAAACTAGAACAGCCAAGAGCTCACCACACAGAAACTCAGGTGTGTGAAGTTAAATATCCAAAGGCATTTATATACCAAAGGGGTGTTTTTTATTAGGATACTCCAAGCCTCCAGCCCCAGAGAGTTAAGTACTTTAAACTCATTAGAGGTAAAGAAAGTTAAGGTCATAGCTTAGGCGCATGTGGAAGTTTCATTAGGTGACATGTATCTTTTTTTAGTTCCTGACATAACTCTACTACAATTTGCAGTCTGGACTGGATTATGGAGAGGGCAGTTTTATACGGAATAGTTCAGAAAATCCACCATAGCCTTCGGTATCAGTGGAAGTTTCAAAATCATCTTTTTCTGAGGAGGTTGTTTTGAGTCTCAGACACTTTGTTAGGCTGGCTACAGGTGCAACTACAGGAGATTTTGCTGTTTATGTATCACAGTATCACAAGGTTGGAAAAGACCTTTGAGATCATCGAGTCCAACCTGTAACCCAACACCAACCCATCATCTAAACCATGGCACTAAGTGCCTCATCCAATCTCCTCTTAAACACCTCCAGGGACGGTGACTCCATCACCTCACCAGGCAGCACATTCCAATGGCTAATCGCCCTTTCAGTGAAGAACTCCTTCCTAACATCAAGCCTAAATCTCTCTTGACAGAGCTTGAGACTGTGTCCTCTTGTTCTGTCATCGGTTGCCTGAAAGAAGAGACCAACCCCTGCCTGACTACAACCTCCTCTCAGGTAGTTGCAGAGAGCAATAAGGTCTCCCCTGAGCCTCCTCTTCTCCAGGTTAAACAACCCCAGCTCAAGAGATCAATCATCAGTATCATAAATGTTCTTGCTCATATTAAAAATAAAAGGCGAAGGACCATAGCAATATTTTCATGAATATGTGCAAAACTATTCATTGCTCACAATTTAAACTAGTGAACTACCTTTGGCTGATGACCACGAACACTCCAGAAGAAGCTAATGCTCACCAGAGCTCTAGCAGTTGTACCATTCACACAGTGCTGGTAAGGTGGCAGGAGCACTGACAAGAAGGAGAATTCAAAAAATAATTGAATTGGTTTTGTTGAGAGTTTCCACACAAAGGAGAATTTACCTTTGGCCGCAGACCAGGAATGAAAAACTCTCCATCCCAAAAGAATGCTTTTGCCAAAGCCTCATACAGCTCAAAAAGGGGGCTTCTCGTGAGAGCCCGAGTACTGTGGTTACTCTGATATCTGCTATCACATGTTTTACATTTGCCTTTCTTAATGATATTACGCTCCCTGTAAGTACTGAAAGTAAGAAAGACTTCCTTATTTTGCCCATTTTTCCCATATGCTCTAGAGGTGCATTAGCACCATTTGCCAATTTATTCTGTTCAATTTCTTTTTTTTTAGTGTTTTAGGGATTTTGAATGTACAATAACCTGAATTATTCAGCCCAAATTTCAAGTAATCAATATTTTATGTTCAATTTCTGTGAATTCCACAAAAACGATCAACTGCCTTTTGCAAAAGATGGTACTTGGACTATCCTGAAAATATAATATAATATTGAAAATACAGTGAAACATAATGATATACACAGACTATACCAGGAAACCTCACTTTTTCAGTATTTTCCATAAATCTTAATCCAGAAACTATAAAGATTAATTTTTTTCCAAAGAAAAGAGCAGTATGTACTTACTAAGGTAACTATGCAGAGGATTGGAATAAAGGATGCATAGAAATACATTAATGAATTAGAGATTTTATGCTCTCTTAAGCTCTTCTCAGTCTCACTTAACATGAAATTATTCCCATAGCATTCTCTAAAAAACCGCTGAGTAGTAGTGACCCAAGGCAGCCACCAATACAAGAAGAAAAAAATAAATGTAACGCTTGAGGTAAAAGCACATTATTGTTACATTCACTTTCATCTATTAGATTTTAATTGTACTGGCCCAAGTCACTGAGCAATTCTCAGTTTCAGAATCGATGCAATCGCTATTTTGTGTAAGTAAAATAACGCTACAGTCACTGCTGAACTCAGCCAGGTTGACCTCTCTGGAGCCAGCACTGCATTGCCACTTCAACTGGTTCTCTACAAATGGGAGAGATGCTTTAGCTCACTCTTCCTCAAACAGTTCATATCCAGTCTGGGCAAGCTGAAAACAGGCTGATAAAACACAGTCACTGGAGGAGCAGGGTATATAATCTGCATTTAGAATCATAGAATCATTAAGGTTGGAAAGGACCTCTAAGTTCATCAAGTCCAACCTTCTACCCAACACCTCCATGCCCACCAGATCATGCCCTGAAGTGCCACATCTACTCATTTTTTGAACACCTCCAGGTACAGTGACTCCATTACCTCCCTGGGCAACCCATTCCAATGTTTTACTCTTTCAATAAAGAAATTTTTCCTAATATCCAATCTGAACCTCCCCTGGCACAACTTGTGGCCATTTCCTCTTGTCCTGTCGTTAGTTACTAGGG
>WEIS01058149.1:34010-56752 GCA_013389965.1 Todus mexicanus
TTTCCCTGAGCTCGAGCTGCTCTCTGGGCTTCGGGACTCTTCCTGGCTGGGTTTGGCCTTGGCAGCTTCAGCTTTGCCCTGAGGCCTCCGGCCCCGGTCTCAGCCCCCGGCTCAGGCCTTGGCTGGGCCCCAGGTTCTGGGCTGCATCCCTGAATCCAGCTCCCGGTTCCCGGCTGCTGCTGGGCCCTTCCACAGCATCAGTGGGAACGGGGACGGATTTACCAGCGGGGGGGTTGGGTTCGATACTGGTTTTGTACATATTTGTGTATATTTACTTTTTATTATTACTGTTATTATTATTTTCATGTTTTAGTAAAGCTGTTCTAGTTTCCTTTCCTAATCGCTAAGTCTCTCTCCTTTATTTCCTTTCTTCCCTTTTTGGGTGGGGAGGGGGAGGGGGAGAGAGCGTTCTGGTGCAGATTTGGGGGGTGCCCTGACCCCAAACCGTGACACAGACACACAATAACAGACACAAGCACTGGGCCACATCAGTCCTTCAGAACAGGCAGCCTGATTGCCTTCAACAGTAGCAGTGAATGCAGTGGACAATGCTGTGTGTAGTTTGGGACTCAATACACAGAAGAGGCATAAATGAAATAAGGAGATGAATCAAAGAAGGGGCAAATTGCTTTAGAAGAGTTCATGTAAGGGCAACTCTGGAGAATAGGTAACATTTCTCATCAACCTGGGGCAAAAAAACAGGGAATACTGAAACTCAGCAATTCCCTGAACTGTCCAAGTCCTCCAAAGAGGATTTGAAGGTGGTATTTATTACATTACACTTCAGTGAGCACAAGATGCAGAAAACTAACAGAAGAGAGCAGTATGTGTATTTACACAGCTAGGATTTCAAGACAACCAGCTGTATTCCGAAGGACACAAAGGCCACGCTCCTGTCTAAAACTGGATTTACGGACCAGAGAAAACACAAAGCTTTATGCTATTTGTATTAAATGTTTGGTTGGATCAGAAGCAAAACAGCAATTCTTGATCTGAAAATTAATGTCTGCAAAGTGACCAGAAAGCTTTCTTTTCTTCCAAAAAGATACTTTTTATGTGAATTATCTCATTTCCTGATTAGCAAACTAAAAGTACAAAATTATTTTCCCCATGGCGATATCCCAGCTGGATTAAAACACTGGCCCAAGAACATACTCTACCCAGTTTAGTTACTGAGAAAGTCCAGGAGAAACTCAAGCATCTACTTCTCATCTCTGCTAATAATGGTATCAACCCAGGAATGTAAACACAGGCTGGACACGTAATCTGTCGCCAGATTCTTGTCCAGATCATTTTATACCTGGTTTTTGTTTCACTGTTACTCCTTCAGCACAAACAGTACCTGCTCAGCTCTTGGAGCAGAGTTCATGTTCAGTCCTTGATGACAAATACCAAAGTTCATTACACCATCACTTCTCTTCCCAGGTCTCACCGGGAAAGGTTTGTTCCATACTTGGAAATACCATCACCTCTAATGAGGACTGGAGGGCTACAGCTCACACAGAAGTTTTGTGGGTCAGGGGGCCAGCTAATGGCACTGGGACACCCTGCAAGGAGCAATGTACAGGTAGGGGGCTTAAGCCCAATTTCTACTGGTTAAACATCACTGCAATATCTATTTTCAGTAAATCCAAAGCAAAGAATCCACATCCACAGCTTCTGAATGCCCAGGGTCATCCATGAAAGATGTCTCTTGCTCCAAGCCATGAAGTCACAAATAAAGACAAAATAAGCATATAACCTGCTTTTATTTTAATGTGGGGATATACAACTGGAGTAAGGGTTAAGACCATGACAAGTACTTCTGGATAAGTCAGCTCTCTCCTATGTAATCATGTGAAAGGTAAATCCAAATACACCCTGACAGTCAAAAGAGGAGAGCAGAATTCCACTCTGTTGGAACAAATAGAGCTATCCTTCAGGAAGGTGTCTGTAGAAATACTACAGTAAGTGAGAACCAATGACTATCTTCCAAAGAGCAATGTTAAGATAGGTTTTTAAAAGAGATCAATAGGCATGTTTTTATTAGTCACATTTTTGGCAGCTTGCCCATATCTGCAAATATGTATTTTAGAAGCTCAAACCAACAGCCAAACCCTGCTACATACAGAAAAAGGATGACAGTATAACCACATTTCTTAGAATTGTATCAGTGCTTCCTCATGGCTACATGAGAAAGTTTTACAATTAAGTCTGGTCAGTCAAACTAATTAGTCTTGACTGTTCACTGGAATGCCATCCACTGTATTCCCTCCTAGCCAACAAGGTCTTTTCCATTCCCCTTCCGCATTCTTTTATTTCATAAATGTTCTGCAAATACGTTGTCAGTTGGATTAGACTGTGCTTACCTTGAAAAGGGTTTATCACTCACTAGTGAAGCAGAGAGATCTGGTGCACCAGAGAGATCTGGTGCGCATCACTGTCCAAAGACCATGTGCGTCCATGGTCAAGAACAACTCTGCTCAACATGGTAGATCTCGAGAATTAGGTGCTCATGTGAAAAGTAAAGGAGACAGCCCAAAAATACAGAGCGCAGAGAACCCACAGACAAGTAGCCCAAAGAAGAAAATCAGACCTTGTGTTAGCATTGGGTGAACCAGCCCTTGAGCTGGGAGCAGGAATCTGAGTCCTGTTGCTTGATTATTTTGAGTTCAGTGAAACAGTATTTCACATGTTCTTTGCAAACAAGCAGGACGTATGAAAGATCACTGACTCCATCACCCTTCCCTAACTTCAACTATCGACAAGAACCCAGTTTTTGGCAAGTCTCCCTCAGGTCCAAAGAGGTAGCGGTACGTGTAAATGCTTTAGTGTTTAAAATGTCATATGTTGATGCTGACAAGTTCAAGACACGAGAAGAGGTTGCTATGGAAACACACGTTGTATTGCCTGGAACATAAGGCAACATTTTACATTAAAAAAGAAAAAAAAGAAATAACAACATGGACCAACAGTTGCCGAATTAGGTTACGGGTGGGGAAAAATTAGTTTGTCACTTGTTCTCAGACAGAGATATTTTAATTTAGAGACAATGAAGTTAAATGTGATGAAAGCTTTTACATTATATTTTGGATCGTTTCCTCGCCTCAGAACAAAAACTAATTTTATATGGAAAGACTTTCATTTGCAGTCCATATACAGCAAATCCAAATCCATATTCCCATGTGCTGGAGTCTCCACTTAATCTTCCTTTTCTAATTCATTAAAACACTTCAATGGACAGTCATGGTCTTTGAAGAGTTAATCCTGTAACTCTTCTGTAACCTTACTTATCTGTGTACCCACATTGGCCAACAGAACTAATATAGGAATAGAATTGATCAGAAACTCACAGAATTGCATCCTTGAGCAGCCAAGCAGCTCTTAGTTGCTCTATAAGCTCCACTTTTATAACCTGTCACTGTTGCAAGGTGCCGCCTGCCCCTCTGGGGTATCTCTGTGCAGCGACAATCTCCTCTGCTTCATTCCCCTGCCCTCTCAACAAGCAAAAGAACCTTTTTTAATTCCCCACACAACAGCTTCACTCTGCGGGCTCCATCAAAAGCTTGATTTTAAGACACAGTTCTCACATACTCATTTCCCCAAAGGAAAAAAAAATGTTTCCAATTATTCTTCCTCACATAAAACATCTAGCTAGAATATACATATATATTTTTAAAACTTTATTAAATAACCACTGGATTTGAAAGGAAAGATCTAAAAAAAAAAGGGGAGGTGGGGTTCCACCTCAGACACTTTATTTTTGGAAGTGCAGAAAAAAGTTTCAGTTGTTAAGCCTGAGACTCACTTCCTTCATCCTTTTCTATTTTGAGTATTCTAGGAAACTCCATTTTACTAGGGCACGTATTTGGTTTGGATTTTTGGCTATCACAGAAGTGACAAATCTAGAAATCTACAATTCAGCTTAAATATCTTCAACCTGTAACTGATGCATCCTTTATGATTTTTGTAAATAGGATGGCAAGACATGCTTATAAACGCAGAACACAGCATCATGGCATCATGCTGTCACCACCAACATTTTTTCTTGATAACTTTAATAAAAATTTAAAACAAATTGCAGACAATATTTCTTCATTAATACCTGAGCCACAGACGTGGGGAAAATCACTTTTTTGCTAAGAGGGAGGATGTTCAGTAGACACTAGCAAGCCTGAAGACAAGCATCTGAAATGGAAATAACCTCGTGAACTGGCCTGAGAGCACTACCCTCCCTCGTAAAGTCACCACTTGGCAAACGATGCCAGAAAAATGCTTTAGGAAATTTCTCATTTAGGGTTGTATTTTCAGAGACACCTAAGAAGAACTGGCATCCAAACACAGATGGGCACCTGGTCTCCTCAGAACTTCAGCTTCCACGGTTACAGTTGAATTCCAGCACATCCGACTTGTTTAAAATGCAGGGATTTTTCCAACCATTCTCCTGTCATGAAGAAATTTGTGTAAATGTTTTTTGTAAGTACTGCACTCGGTGTCTCAGCTGTGCTGTAGGCTACCAAATTCAAGGGCTACTGCTGCCACCCAGGCAAAATGGGTCACAGCAAAAGGAACTGGGAATAGCATTTCTGAGTTTTAAATGTCAGATCATTTTTGCATCTATCCAGCAGTGCACATAAATTCATTTATTACTGTATTTTTAACCTGTCTGTAGATGATTGATTCTGTGGCTAGTTCCATAATAGCTTTTTTTAAAAATGTTCAGGTTTTTTTAATGTAACCCACATTTTAAGTAGACTTTCCAGATGTGTAGTATATTAACTTTTTCCCTTACCTTCTACTTCTAGCATCAGTAGCACTGAAAAATTGTTTCTCTTTTCTTTGGAATTTAGAAACTCTGTCCCTTAAAAAACCTTACAAGAATGTTCAAGCAATGTAAGTGTAAATTATTAGCACCTGACTCCAATGTTATTTAAATCCTACATTTTTTCTTTGGTCAAACCTCACTTCCCTTTTTTTTTTTTATGATTACCTTCACTTAATAAATGCGTCTACGGAAACTTGTAAATAGTCGGGATAGATGTAAAGATCTTTATAAATTTAGTTCTCTTTAAAATCCACAGTTGTATCTATTTCAAAAGGACTGAGGCAGAGAAATATGGAAAAGCTCATCTGTAAAGATATTGAGACTTTGGCTGCAGTTCACTCAACCTCACGGGGTTTGTCACAACAGAGTTTGGCTCTCCTCTCTCCTGTTTTCTTCACTGCTAATGGATACTTTACTATTTAATTAGTGCAGCATGATCCAAATCCCATCAAAGTCAATAAACCCCTTTTCATTTATGTTAATGGGCTCTGGCCCAACTCTTGACTTAGTACCAGAATCAAATAAAACACCCTTAGGAAAAGAATAGATACACCCAGATTAGAATTTAAAGTACAATCTTAAAAACTTCCTAAGGTTTTTACTCACTTTAAAGTAAATCTCATTATTGAACATCTCGTAAAAACAGCTGGACAGCCCTTTTTTACCAGTCTGATTAAAGCACCAGAAGGAATCTAACAGTATCCGCCACCTCACCATGAAAAACTTTCCCACGTTTAGGACAGCAAAAGGTTACATCTGCCTGGAGCTGGTCCTGTGGCTCCAACTCTGCGTAAGCACGTGAGGGTTCACCCTGCAGGAAGGTAGATTTGGCAATAGAACTGCGCTTAAAAGGTCCTGCCCACAAACGCGCTGCTTCTCTGTCACCACATTGGTTGAGGCAACCCAACTATCTCTTGGGCTGCTCTGAAGAAAACTCCACCACCATGATCCACCCACGAAGACTGTCTGGCCAGACAACAGCCAAACCTGACCAAGTGGCACTCAGCCAGTCAGCGCCCAACTGGAGAAGCCTCTGTTCCATGGAGCAATCGCTATTATAGGTAACACAGCCCAGTTTCCACAACCACTTTCATCAAATTAGCCGAAGAGAGCACCAGCTATTTTCATCATACAGAGAGAGGAGATTTCTGCTCTTCCGTGACCCTGGTCACCACAGAAATTTATGAACCACAAACCAAGCAAAACGATACTAAGTAAACAGGGATATTAAACCATCTTCTGATACTTTTGACCCATCTCGGCAATATCAACCAAGCCACACAAAGCCCCTGCACCATCTCTTAGACAGCAGAGTGCCTTAACTGACCAGCACAATACACATCAAAGCTTTTTGCAAAGTTTGACCACAGAAATCACATTCAGAATCACACCCCACCAGTGCTGACACAGCAGCAGAACCACAAAATACCTTTTGAAATTTCTAAAAGCCCAAGCAAAACAGCCAAACCTGTGCTATTGGTTTGGGCTGGTTTTTATTTCACATTAGTCCAGCCTGGCAGCACAGTAGGCTGGGAGATGACTTTCCCTGAAAACAGCTTCAGCAGAACATTAATAGAGAAGGAAGAAAATTTGAGTTGAAGATGAGAGGTGCTTCAGACCCTTCTGGGCTGGTGCTGTGAACCCTTCCCATGGAATCAATCACGGCAGCTCTGGAGGGGACTGTCCTGCAGCACATGGGACACACTGGTGACGCGCGCACGTGTCTCCAGCTCTCTGCTCCCATCTGCCCAGTGCCTCTGGGCAGCCCTGACTCACCTCGTACCATCACGTGTACTGGTTTGTGAGTGCAAGAAGTTCAGGTTGTTTTCAAATGGAGTCAGTATTCCAGCCCTGCCCTGCAGACTAGCACTGGGGATAAATGGGGACATCATTTCTTGCTTCATTCTCCCTTCTGGAGGTACTTGTTAAAAGAGAAAATTCACTAAACAGAGATTTTGTTTTCAACAGGCAAGAAATAACAGTGTTCTCTGCTCATTCCTGCTGCATGGGCTACTCATAAACTATTCTCATCACCTCAGCACTCCAGTGCCAGGGTTAAGCACCTTGCCCTGCTGTCACTGATCAGATATCTCTAACCACTCTTCCATTTGGCCTTTTTTCTGACCCATCCCTTCCTCTCCCCCAAAACACACATAGAGACAGTCATCTTGCTGCTCCAAACACCATGCTCCTCCGCAGGAACCACAGTGCATTCTTCTCCAGTGAAGGAAGTATTTCCAGCTGGTGAAAAGGAGAGTGGTGCTGCCCACCAGCCCAGCAGCAGCCTGTGGGGAGGTAGACTTTCAAACAGTCTGTGCAGCTTTGGAATTCAAACCCATTAACTGTGGTGGAACACATTAACCACCCCTTGGCAGCAGTTTCAAAGATGACCATTTGCTCCACATTCCTCGGCAAGGGAGCGATGCTGAGAAGGTCCCTGGCTCCGTTAAGGTGAGGAGTGAGAACCCACAGGCTCAACCATCACCTAGAAGAACCAGCTTTGGAGAAAACATCATCACAAGGACAAAGCTGCCTCTGCTCAGACTGAAAATTTGGGCTAATCCAGCCAGTGCACCATGCTGCCCTCCGGCACTGCCACCTACTTTCATGTTGCAAGAAGCATCAAAAATTACAGCTAGCATAGTTCATTAGCTGTGATAGTATATTTTGATTACTTTCACAGAGTAAAGCCTATTCCCAGAATCAATGTTATTGTCCTCTGTAGCTTCCCTCTGAAGCTGTGGCCAAATGCAGCAAATAAGGAAGAAGTTCAGGAAGAAAAAAAAATAAATCTCTTTTATTAGAGACTAAGCCAGGATCTTAGTGATATCTGAGCTATAGTCAATACCTGAAGGGTTTGGAGCAAATGTAGTTGCCTGCCCACTTCAGTCTCTCTGCTTTGCCTCCATTGCCCCCACTTTGCAAGGCTGGGAAACAGGAACAGGGCCAGATGCACAGATGCTTAAGAACCTTATAGATACCAGCTGCTGATTGCAACAGGACTCTTGTTACCAAACTTCAGGCAATCTGCACTCCTGCTATGGCCAATGCCAGAGGTCACAGGTATTTTTCTGATCAGTGTGACAGAACACCCCCCAGCAATACTCCCAGGGTGATTCAGCAAATAATCCTGAAGTTTAACAAAACTGTTCACGCTTTTTTTTAAAGGCCGGACAAAAGGCTGGCAAGGCAGCACAGAGCCAAATGGGCAGGTTTATGACTAGATGCTCAATGTGTGTTTCTGTCACTGTGTTCTGCTCCCTCATGACACTGCAGCATGACAACAAAGCTGTAAGGTCACCTTCTACTAATTAGAAGTACCCAAAAGTACAACTCTACTGAAGCATCTCAAGGCAATTTCACAACTCCTCTGAGTCTCCAGTTTGATAAAATGTTCCAACACTATCTATCTCATGTCCAGCTGTCCTCTTTGAGCTAACGACTTCTCCACAAAACAGCCTACAAAAGACCAGAACTTACACAGACAAGATGAGAATCAGTTTAACTTCATTGTTCTTTCAAAGGATACTTGAAAGCATCTCACATTCGTCATATAGGTCACTAAGCAGCCTTCATATATGAAGTTCTGCCTGTGACTCTGCCCATTTTAGATAAGAATGTGATGAACAACAAAAATAAATATAAACTTAAGCATTTGGAGGACTCATTGAAAATGTCAACATTGTATTAAGTCAAAGCAATGGACTCAGTGGTGCAGAAGAGGTACATAAAGGATTAAACTTGACCCAATAGGTCTCTGATGATAGTGGAAAATGGTCATAATATAAACAAATATAAAATGAAAAGAGAAAAAACCAACAGTTCCCCACAGTGGGACAGTGAGAACAAACGGCAGAACTTGCAAGAATTGATTCAATATTCCAAAACTATAGCCCTGGGTTAAAGACTGCATGGAGTTCATTCTGGAAGTGCACTACAAAAACATTACCTAGGCACAAACATTTCTTAAATCCACAAGTCAAAGCAAACACTTCTTTCAGTCACCCCAAAGGAACACAGAATTGCCAGAAGCAGCTAAACCCTTCAAAGACCCAAGTATATCCATCACGGATGAATTTCACATTACTAAGATCGTATTTATTCAACAGTTTTGCCAGTAGTGTCATGATTTCTATAAGCTTTCATAATATCATAAAAATGTCACAAAAATCATGTCAGAATAGGAATTCAGGGACAGGAAGCCATGAGGCCTTCAGGGAGCCCAAACCTCTGCGTGAGAAACTGCATCGCTCGCATTTGTGTCTTTAACCCATCTGCCCATTTGTGATGAAGGACTCTGAGAACCTTCAAAGACTCTGGGATCCCTGGTCTCCTCTTCCAATGCATTTCACTGTTTCCAAGTATATAAACAAATTTGGAATATCATTGCTTAACGAAACCTCACATTAACAGCATGCACAGATCTCGTGTGTCACAGATCACAGATCTTGTGTGTTCTGTGCCTCCCAAAAACCAGAGGATCTCTTTCTGCACACCACAGTAGCCAGAGCCTGAAATCAGACTGTCAGAGGAGGGCACGTCACCAGAAGAGTGTGAAAACATCTAATTACATAAGGCCAGGTCCTCAGCTAATGCAAAGTGACAGAGCTCCCAGAAATCCATAGAGACACGATGATGCAGATTAGCAGAGGGTTGGCTCATTATAATTGAATAGACCCAACTTCTAATTTTCCCATCTAGTGACAGATAGTTGGAACCCTGACCACCAGAATCTCAGAGGGCAATGGAGAGTTGAAAGGAGATTGCATCAGAGAAAGTAAACTCCAGTTTGGCTAGGAGTATATTTATGATCCAGGAGTTTCAATTAGCTGTTGCTGAGTTATCACAAAACTCTGTTGAACAGATGTGCAATTACAGTTTTTCTCATATCACTCTCTCTTGTGATTTCGGGCTTTTTGGTTGGGGAGAGTGGATTTGGCATTTGGGGTTTTTTTCTTGCAAGTGATGCTGGGTTTACTGAGGTCAGAGCTAATATTTTCAGCTAGGCAGAGAAAGCTCTTCCCACCATCACACCTCCGGCAGTGCAGAAGCAAAGAGGGACAAGCTCACAGAAGAGGGAGTAAGCAAGAAAATTCTATCTTTCTCCTGTCTGGCCTCATCTTCATAAGAAGAAGGAGACAGAAGAGCTGTCAGAATGAGCTTGCAAATTCAAGGCAGCTGGAATTGCCTCATCCTCCTGGCATGGACGAGAGGAGGGTTTCTCCTGATCCCTCCCCCTTGCTTAATGCATCACCTCTTCTGTGGTGGGGATGTGGTGTGAGGCAGAAGAGGAAGAAGGTTTAGCAGAGCTATTTCAGTTTTAGGAGCATGCAGTTCTGCCCTGTTCCATCCAGGATACGGGAGATAAACAGCAATGGGAAAAGCTGCACTTGAGCCTCTTGTACACAGAACAAGGTGAAAGACAAGGTTAGGACCTGGAATACTCCATGGCCTGCTTTTTATTCCACATTCTTTGCTAATCAACCAGCCCATACAAAGCCAAATGAAGCCAGTGAAACTAAACTCACTCTGTTCAACAGTTCTGGAATAAACCCAAAGATCCACTTCTTGCCATGGGACCTCACAGGCCTTTACGCAAAATGATGCCAGACCGTAAAAACTGATGTAGATCTATGTTTTCTGTGTGACAAATGCAAGATTATACCATATTTTCACAGGTTCAGCATTTTTATTCTATTTTATAAGATTCATATGATTACCATTAATCTTCATATGATTGCAGCAAACTAATTTTATTTTCATAGCAAATTCATTACCCTTTCCTACTGAGTTTAAATTAATTCAAAACATCTTGTAAATTGTCTTGTCTTTCTTTGCTTGTCTATTATTTATCCAGACTGAGCTTCATATTCCTCTTTCAGAGTTGTAAATCATCCATTGATTAAGCACATTTTTATACCTACTGCTTATGTCAGCTTTGACGTGCCGTAACTTTTCAAACAAGTGTAATATTGACAGACACCTTGAGCATTTCTTTGGGGATTAAATATTTTGATTTAATGATGAATGGTGGATCTGCCATTTTCACAATGAAACCTAACACTATTATGTAACTCTGATTTCAAGCTTTGTTATAAATCTGAAGTCAATCCAAATTCTTCCCTAAAACTTCATCGCTACGCTTTTTATTGGTATTAAACTAAGGTGGTGTAAAATTTGTGCTTCTATATATTGCAGGGGGTTTTTTTCTTCCAAATAGGCAAAAGATTGTGACCTTAGGTAGGTTCACAGCGCTCTTACAGAGAGATGTTTTGAAAAGTTTCAAAGCCATATTTTTATTTAGCTATTACTTTGTTTAAGCAGATGAAAATTTTTAGGTATTTTCAGCCTTGCAAGCTTCAAAGCCTGCCAGCTTCCAATATAACTCGTGTCATGTGAGAGAGTGTTGGCACGTGAAAGACTTGGCCCAGCTCAGCCGTCTTCATCATCAGGTAGTGATTTATTTCTCAAAGACTGTTTTTTAACAGTCTTTGTTTTGCAGAATGCTTTCCAAACAACATCTCTCACATTCCTTCCACAACTCCACTACTCAGGGAAAGAAAAAAGCCTAGCAATTTTAACACTCTGAAGAATCAAGAAGTATATTCTTCTGCGTATGAGCTGGATGAACACGATTTACCCAAAAGCCATGATTTAAAACAAATAAAACCACTATTAAACCAGTAACCACAGCCTGTGCTGCCACCTATCCTCAGTGAATCTCTGCATTTTCTGTAGTCTCTTTTTCCGCTTTCGAACTACAGGCCCCATCCTGTGAACAGGTCTGTCCTTCAACTGAAGTAAAGGCCATGGACACTCACCCTTGTATCAGCCTTGGGAGTCACACATGTGACCATGGCAGAACACGCTTAGGGCAGGTATTGCCCTATAGTTCTATCTTTTGCACATGGGAGGAAATATCAGTAAAATTAGCAAGACTTTGGAGTAAAAATCTGTGTTTTCCCCTCTCCCCTTCTAAATTCTATCATTTTACACTACTTCTATTGAAACTGAAGTGGTTTATTACTATCTTTAACTCTTGAAAGAGTTTTACTCCCAGAAAAAGAAGCCTTTTCTTTCCTGCTGCACTTAATGTGCTATTTTGACTTTCTCCATCCTATACTGTACAATATTCAGTACGTTGTGCCAAAAAGCACATGTTCAGAAGCACAACTTGAAAAAGAAACTCATCCTACAAGCTAAATCGTGCAAGAGTAGCCCTGAGTCTGCAGTCCCTATCCTTTTGGGTGCGCAATGTGAAGGTCCCTTGGGCTGGGTTTGCCTAAGGGGACTAATACAAGCCCAGAACTTTACTGGACATGCTGGAAGCTGCTCCAGCAGCCCACAGGGCATGGAGAGAGGAGGCAGACATGAAAGAGGGACAACAGCAGGCTGAGAAATCTACGCTCGGTGCTCCTGTAGAAACATGCTCTAGTGGATACAAAATTCAACCATTCCTGCCATTTCATGGACTGCTTCTTCTAAGTACTGTAAGTGATGGGGTAAAAGAAATGAGGTCAGAAGAGCTGCTGGCCAACCTGCTAGTTAGCGATGCGGGTTCTTCTCCACACATTACCTCCATTATTCTTACAGTGGTAGTGAATCAGAAAACACATTAATAAAGGCTTAAAGACTCGGGGCTATATCAAGATGTGGCACTGTGCTGCCCTGAAAGCTCCGAAAAATACTGTGCTTTTACGCCCTTTAAAGACCAGTTTAAATGTTGACCATATGCCAGGTATTTCCTTCTACTTTTTTTGCTTCAAAAATCTTGTAGAAATAGTTCACCTTCACTAAAGGGCAGTAACAGCAGCTACCTCTAGTCAATACACCTAGTGAAGAGAAATAAATATATTAAATTAGCTTCATCTAGTTACAGGTAGAAGGAGCTCTTCTTATCCGCAAAGATACCTCTGATGTTGGCCAACTTTCCCATTACAGGATTAGTAGGTTTCATGCTTAATTTCAGCTGAAAATAGACTGTAATCTGTCCCCTGAGGTCCACTGGGCTAGAGGTTAAATGCTAAGAAAAAGTGGTTTGACCGTATAATGAAATTCAAATACAGAGGTGGCAACTATAGGAAAAGCTAAAGGGAATGACAGTAGGAAGGAAGTTAAAATAGCTTTATTTATAGCTCCCCATATCAAAAGAAAAGTGATCATATTGTACTTTGCAGGTGTAAGAGTCAGAAAGTACCGCAGACCCTGGGAAATTTCAACCTCTGGATTCTCCACCGAGAGCTGCACAAGTCAAGAATTAATTGTATTTATTTATTTTGATGAGAAAAGGTCACAAGTGCAGCAATAAAGAGGCAAAATATTAAATCTGACATAAATCAATATAAAGGGAATAAGAAAGAATATAAACCTGAAGGGAACGCTGATAACTGTAACATGCTTAGGATACCAAGACCAAAGAGTAACAGCAAGTAGTACAAATGAGAGTTCAATTTTAGCAAGGTAAAGTTTTGGAAAACAAACATCAGCATATGTGGTCCTACAGGGGACACGAAGTAAAAAAAAAAAAAAAGCAAAGCAAGCATATAAATTAGTGGTCAGGGCAGGTTCTCTCTGTGGGATTAAAGAGGCTGAAGTGATATTGAGGTTACCATGTTCAGCGACTGAACCTCCCCTACCTGAGGGGCTGCCAGCCCACATAATTCTCGCCAATGGACAAACTCTCTAAGGACAACACACAAGACAGGACAGATCCCTGTCTCTTGCTTTGCTTTTACCATTCAGCAACTTGTGTTTCCCTCACCATGCTTCTCTCACCCTCCCTTCCACTGTCAGAATGACTCTTCTCCTCCCCACAGCGGTTAACTCCACTCCTTTCTCTGATCCCGTAACACTCCCCTCCAATGGAGCTGGAATTTTATTCTGAAGTACAAAAAAAAAATCAAGCAGAGCTACAAAGTGGAAAGCCACCATCCACACGGCAGAACATTAAGTTTGTCCAAAGCTGCAGTTCCAACTTTTGATGCTCAAAGGTACAAGTCAAGCTCCCTTAAATAGACTTTTCAAAATGATGAGAATAAGGACGTGGCTTTACAATACAGCTTGAGTCTGTTACCAAAGGAACAATCTCACTTTTCTCCTCAAGCCCAGCTGAGGGCATTCCCACTTTCATCCCTTTGCCTATGAAAATGTCCACCGCATCCCACTGAGAACCAGTTCAAGCAGCTAAACTGGCAGGCAGCGATCCATTGGTTTGGCCACTCACCCACTGGGTTAACGTATGGTGGAGTAAGATGAGCAGGGTGTCAGAGCAGGGGAGGAAGAGGAGCACCGGCCACGGAGCTGTCAGGGGAAGAGGATTACCCCTCTCAGCAGCAAAGAGGTGCTGAGACTCATCTGTACTGTAAAATGACACCTTCAAAACAACATACTTGGGATGATTTTCACTGGCATGGTGATTTTTCAAACTTCAAGAAACAAAACTTGCACCCCTCTGTCTTTTCCTTGAGGGAAATTCTTACTTAAAAACACTCCCTTTAAACAGAAAATAGTTACTTAGAACAAAAAGGGGAAAAAAACAATGCTGAGATTCACACTTATGACCCCAGGAACTCCAGATCTGAGGAAAGTACCAGACATTCTGAGACCTGGGAATAACTCTGAAGATCTATAGCAGAGACTGTGATTTAGATATGAGGAAGCAACGTGCTCTTCAGCACTTGAAGAGGACACTCTTCTTTTCAATGTTACAGTTTAATAGAACGGTGCTGAAAATAGCGTGTGAAATGTGGGCCTTTCATTTTGCAGACTATTAAAACTGGGAACCCGCTGCGTCGAGACTCTGCAAACAAAGAGGAATTTAAAACACACACAGATAAAGGGGCTAAAGAAACCAGATGCGATGAGTTCAAGAACTTACTGAAACTTTGGAAGAAGGAAAGCAATGAAGGGAGAAGGTGATCTGAAAATGAGGGTGTGCACATCAGAGCTATTCACAGGAAGCAAACGCAAGGTTGTGCAACCCCCTGCAAGACTAAGACCGGTTCCCTGATTCTATTTTAATCAGACCCACTAAGAGAAATGTCCTAGTGTGCAATTAAGTAATGCCATGACCTGCTTACAAAGCAACATTCACCATTAATAAAAAGGGCTCAGAAGTAGGTCAAATAAAATACTAGTGTGATCTGTGGAGGAAAGGTCCTGCTCCATGCAACAGCTGGATTTCTGCTTGATTCAAAAAAATACTTTCCAACCTTCTGTAGCAAAAGGTAAAGATGTAATTAAAATGTGGAAATGTCTTGCCATTTGCAGGAGTCTCTACTGTTAAATTCTCAGAGAATACTGGAACACCTTGCCACACCATGAGGAAACATCAAGCCAGTACCTAAGTAAGACAATAACATCTTTTGAGGGACACACCTTTGGAAGCTGAAGAGGGTCAGACTTCTCAAAATAGATGTTCTGCTTACCCCAGAAAGTAATTATGACCTTATCAAAATTAGTTACTATATTTGAATCTTTTAGGATGAAAAGTAGAAGGAGCCATTAGGCACATTTTCTTGGATGTACATAGTTTAACATTCTGACTGGAAAATTAGTTCTTGTGTGGCCGAAGAGAATAGCACAGCTGAGATGCTACTCCAATGAGGACAATGCAACACAAGGTCAAATAGGACATAAGGAAATACCTATCCTTTATCCAAAGGCCCACAGCATACCACAAAGATATCAGTCTCGAATGCCTGAGGATTTTCTGTCCAGATGGTGTCCACCTGTATGATGTAGGAAATGACTTTGCCCTCAGATAAAACGTAGGTGAGATGATCCATGCACTGAAGATGCAAACTTAAAAATAAATACTTACGGATGACAGTCTCTTTTAAGGACAGCAAACGAGGATAATTTACTCCAGTTAGAGGCTGAATCATAGTGTTTACACTCTCTGTGTTTCAGACTATGACTTTTAAAAAGGAACATCTCTGCAATTTACACAGCAGAAGGGGCTGCCCAGCTAGGCTGTTGGTGGCCAGGGACACGAACACTCGAAACCCAGAGAATGGTTTATGAAGCAAAGTCTCTGTCCTGTGAAAATATATGGATATGCTTGAGTGTTAGGAATCCAAATAGCTCCAGGTCTTTTACATCATGGATATAGAGTCAGGCTCTGATTGCACTAAAATTTACATACATGCTTGGCTTAAACATGTAGAGACCCCAGCTGAATTGAGAAGACCATGTGGGTTAATGGAGATCTTACTCTAGCCATCTGCAGAGGAAGGGCTGTTGTTTTCTTAAAAAGAATGGCTTTTAAATTTTGTTCTATACCATCACAGGAATTATTTGCATTTCTTCTGTCACTGTATTATAGCTCTACTCATCCAAAAAGAAAAAAGTCCACAGCAGGTTTTGCCATCACACAAAAAACAGATGGCAACTTTGGTTTGACTTTGGTTTAATTTAAAGAGAAAATGCTCCCAAATGAAGAGATTATGTATGCCAAATATGAATCCACTAAAAACGGATGGAACCCAATCATAATGTAAATGCTAAGAACTTAGCATAGAAAAAATGGAATTATTTGCAGCAGGCATCTGTTTTAACTGTCAGGCACTTGACCTGACCAGACTTTGAAGACAATATTGTGCTACCTTGAGTTCTGCTTTTTTCCTACATCACAAACCAGTGTAATCCAAAAAACAGATAGAACAAAACTAAATTGTAAATCCATATAAAAGCAGGAAATGGATGTCTAAAAGGAAAAATAGCACAGTTATATAAGCATGTTTGTCTTCTCCTGGAGTATTCATTGTGAGCAGATCCTTCACCTTCTTATCCATGTTCCACCTAAGGTGACTTAGATTCAACTTCAGCTCTGTGGTCAGCCCCAAGAAAGCATCTCTGTCAGGAAGGCCTTTAAGAACGTAACCTTAAGAATATAACTTGAGTTCAAAAAGCTCAAGCTCAAAGTGAGGTAGGATTATAGTAAACACGAATAGATTTCACAAGGTGTTTAAATGTCTTCAGGAATGTAGGGAAGGTGGCAAGGAGGGATGAGGGGAATATTCCCCCAGGAAGGAGTAAGGTGTGCATTCACGTGGGTACTTGGAATTGTTCTTAGGAAACACCATTGATTGAAGCTGGAACCTGAACTACATCTACAATTTACATCTACAATTTACAAACCAGATTATACGAATACACCCCTGTAAAATAAAGACTGCAAAAAAATAAAATATTCCATTATCTGATTTTAAAACAGTAAAGAAAATATCAATAATAGAAATAATACACATCAAAGTCTTGGGATAACTGACAGACACACTTACACTGACAGCAGCCAAAGCACCAGCCAATTCCTGAAGACTCACAACTGGCTAGTAAAGCGAATGGATCACCGCAAACCCACCCAGGTCAGCCCAGTACTACAGCTACTATTAGTACTGGGCATGAGCCTAACAAGCTCTGCTGGCGTCCCAAGCATTTCCAGAAGAAATAGCATCTGGGCAAGCAGCCAGCCAAGCAGGCTTCTCTCAAATGGATTGCGAGGGCTGTTACAGCAAACAGTAAAGACTGAAATGTTGTAGAGCAAACCCAGCCTATGCCACCAGATAAGAAGAAACACTTATGTCCATTATACTGATCAGGTGAGGATGGCTTGGTATCCTAAGACATGTAGTGCTCACAGTTTCATAAGAAAACATAGAGCCATACACGTCCTCAATAGCTTCACTTTCTACAGGTCTACTTCTAAAAACTTTCCATTTTAATTACAATATAGCAAAATTTTGGGCCAGATGATATTTAAACTTTGAAAAAAGGAAGCAGATTACACTAACGATGCAGAGCTAAGGCACCACATTGTGTTACTGAAACTGATGTTCCCTCTACTTGCTTCAGTAGGTGCTAGATTGTACTGATTATCCAACATGAAGCTGTGGTGTTCAGCCTTGTAGGATCCTGTCAGTAAGTCTGACTCTGCACTGCAGCATAATTTAACGATGTGCGCTGTATCCATACCAGATGTGGTGTTGACATTGCGTCTCCCCTGTATCTGCCTGTGTTTAAGTGCACATACTAGCTCACAGACTACAAGTGTCATGAGGAGACTGGGAGGGAGTTGATGTCTCTGAAATTCTACAACCAAATGCTGCCATCCTGTCAACCTGAAGACGACACTTTTTTGGCACATCTATCTCAAGCACTGAAGAAGCAATTTTCAAACAGAGAAATTCGGATGCATAAAGAGCTCCTCCACAAGGGCAGGTTCACCTGCTTGGGTGAAGAAAGGGAGTTCCTGGTCATCAGGCAATAATCTGGAAGGACTGCCATAGCCCTAACTCTTTATTGGTTTATGGCATTCTTACAACCTCCAACCACTTCTCCTTCACAACTAGCCCTTGGAGAGGACAGCCAGCTCCCACATCCTCCAGCTGCATTCACAGTAAGGATCTGGCCAAGGGCCAAGAACATACTCTAAGTGCAGTACCTTCCACAACAGTTTGCAGGCCACAGAAAGCTGACCATGTTGGTTCTGCCCACTCAGTGGAAAATCAGTTTGAATGCTATCATGCCAACCAACATGATACCAAGTTGTCCACAGTGGTTTTATGTTAACTGCGAAAGCTTTCACAAAACTTTTTTTTAATACAGTAAAAAACACATCCATAATTCAGAGAGCTGTTTAAAAAAGCTATTGATTAGCTTCAACTCTCCAGTGATTTGTAAAGACCCATTTCAGCTCTGAAATCACACCTTGATTGCATACTCCAGAAGTTCTCTTCATCTATCTCCAATTTGATTTTTAGGTCAATAAAATTAATTTTGTCGTTGACTCCTGTTACAGAAAACTGGGAGTACCCAACCTAACCATGCATCTCCTTAGTCAGGGCAGTAGATAACTCTGTATATGCATTCACTATGCCTTTTCAGGTTTTTTAGAATTATTGGAGATTAAAACCCTTCATCATTTATAGTACGGTTCAAAAATCTGTTTGCAGATCTATTATTTTCATATAAATGCCTTCCAACAACAACTCATTTTGGCAATACCAATGCCACCAGACAGACTCTTCTTAGACAATAATTGGAAAATAAGTCACAGTTGGCAGTAAAGCACAAGCCAAAGGGGACGTTCTGAGGAAATAACATCAGAAGTTGGCAAAGTGGCAGATGCATTCACTGACTTGAATCAGTTTCAGTCAACAAAAGTTTGCAATGTAAAGATCAAACTATGAAACTTCAGTTCAAATATTCTATCAGCCCTAATGTCTGGATGCGTAAGCTTGAAACCACCAGGAGCACTGACAGATGTCAAACCACCTTCAAAAGCAAGAGCTTCAAGAAAGTACTGGGAATTAAATGCTGCAAGTTGATAACAAACTGCTCTAACACTTGTCAGCTGACAACTCAATTGTCATAAAATCATTTAGATCATCAAGTCCAACAGCTCCATCATCTCTATCTCCAGAATAATCTAGAAAAGGAGGTGGAAATACCCAGGCTACGTTAGGAACATTCGCCATGGTGTCTATGTCTTCATTCACATCTGAAATACCTGAGAACACCCCAATAAACCTGAGAGTAATACACAGCCCAGTCATCTCTAAGAATGCCTTGTTAGCAATACATTGCTCCAGAGACTCTTCAACACTCTTTGCAAACACAAGAAATAGAAAGGTAAACCAAGAGACAGTCAAGTGCAGTATTAACTTCAGCAGATTAGTTGCTCATTATTGCTGTCCATGGACCAGTAGCTTTTGGGGAGCCACTAATATAATTTCTTGGAGTTTATGTAATTTTACTGATATCTGTTTTAAACTTTCGTCTCACAAGAAAGAAACTGAGACGCGAGGAATGGGTAGAGATGGAACATAGTACCTACGGGACTGGAGTTCAATTTGTTGTTCCGCAACAGATTTACTGCACAGTCTCAGGGAAATGATTACGGCCAGATGCTTAAAGGTATTGATGCAATGGTTCCTGCAGGAAGGCTTTGGTCACCTGGGCAAAACCTAACATGTCTCTGTCCTGCAACATTTACACTGTGGATACAAACCGGAGGAAACAATAAGCCAGAATCACAGAAGCTGCAGTGCCATGCGAGAACGAGCAGGACATCCAGATTAGAACGTGGCAGCTCCTGTGCTAGACCAACTCTCCTGCTTCTTCTTTTCAGGAAAAAAAGAATGCTGGAAAGAGGTTGTGAATACAGGTTGAAAACCAAAATTCTTTTGATAGCTTTCTGGTTTCTAGCCATTTACAACACCCATTGAATTGAGGCCTGGCTTCATTTGTTTATGTTTGAGAAGATACTCTACAAGTGCAAAGAAAGCCAAATTTTATAAACACTGCCATTCATGCATGCAACATGAGACCTTGAACCTTTAGAGTCTTATCCATACTTTGGCTTTAACTAACACTAGGAACTAGCTCCCCACTGCCCTTACAGTCAACACCGGTACTGACAAGAAGAGCACAAGGAAAGCAGCTGCTGTCAACAGGATCTTCCTCCACCTTTCAGCACAGATGAACAAGGAAGAACGTTGGCTCCACCCCAGCTGTGCAATGCCCAGAGCAAGTAAATTCTGCCTTACACAAAAAGATCTGTGCTAGGTATGGGGAGAGCAAAGAACTTCAGCTTCCCCAGCAGAGGCAGTCCTGCAGGCTCCTACTCTGCTTTCTGAGTTGCTCTTCTTGCTCAGTCCTGATGTTCCTCTTGCCCTCAGCCAGCTGTCCACATCAAACAACTGCAACACTAAAACCTGCTTCTCAAAACAGGAATGCAAACGGCTAGAAGAAACCACAGGAAAGGGAAGAGTAAGGGAAAAAGTATTTGATTCCCTTCCATTCTCAGCGAGCCAACATATTATCTCCATACATGTTCTCTTCTTGGCACAGCAAATTAACAACTTCCTATGATTAAATAAACAGAAATACAACTGACTCATGCTGGCTTTTTATGCAGAGAACAGAATGCATTGAAATTAAGTAATCTCAAAACTATGAACTCTAAAGCGTATTGCAGGAAAATATTGGCTGGATAAACTGTTCATTATCAAAAACACAGCCCTTTTCTCACTAAATAAATTCCTGTGCAGGAATTACTGTTCAAATGATAGTTTGACAGTTTAGGATGTCAGGGACTAACAGTTATAATTTGCCTGCTGAACATGTGCTCCAGAACAGAAAGCTGCAGCAAGTTTTAACACACACAGCCTTGCAAAATGTATCACAGGGAGCTCTTTTGCTTGTAAAACTGAAACTCTTTCGCGACTTTCCATCAATCACTCGATTAGGCAATGAAACTCAACCAGTGAAAGATCCAAGAAAACAGTCTCTGAATAAATTAAAATTTTCCAGTGCAAGAAACATATTTTACCTATGAAATTTGCTTCCAGGACAGTTCAGCCCATAATATGGGATCAACTCTTTTAAAATTTCACTTGCAGTCTGTGGAGGGAAAAGAGGATGCTGAGAACATCCCATTTCATCTCCCGTTTCAAAGCATCAGGCACCTCAAGTAACTTTTACCACAAATAAACACAAATCAGCTGCTCAGTTCCAGAGTAGCTACCACAGAGCATGTGCTCGAACTTCTAGTGCCACTGTCTGTAGAGAAGCGCCTGGTGCAGCGCAGCTATTCCCACACAAGGGAACATTAGTTAATTTGCATTCACAGTTACCATATGAGGTGTGAGTTTCTGGCAGTCCACACATTTTATATTTAAAGATTGTAGGAAATTAATGTCATTATCTTTGATATAATAACAAAAGTAACTTACCAGCCCATCACAATTGCTGATAGCGACTGAAGCGTTTGGTAAATCAGTGATATCCCCAACATAGAGACAATTCCCATAGAGAGGTTCAATGTGAGTCTCGTCAGAGTCCTCCTGCCACTCAACTGTTGCTCCAGGGGCCACGAGCCTGGAGTTTGGCCGCAACCTGAAGTGAAACTCTCTTCCAAAAACAGTGACATTGTAAAATATTTGCTCATTTGCTGCTTCACGCTGAAAGTCCTCGGCAGCTCTCCTGAAACGTGCTTTTGGTGGTCCAGACACCAGGTGGGATAGGAACCTGCCCTCTGAATCGGTGCTGGTCGGGATGACAAGGCTGTACTCCTCTATATTCCTCAGAATTGGATCTTTACAGGAAGAAAGCAAAGAGGGGAGAGAGACACTAGAACTAAACATATCCTGATGCCGCGGGATTTTTATTCCATTATTCATTAGCACAGCAGACACTTACATAAGGCAGATGGACACTGCACTCTGCACAGACACTTCATTCACCCACATGAAGTGTGCAGAGTTCATTCAAACTTGCCTTTTGCTCCCCAAAACAGCAGACGGCAGCGAAAGCCTCCCGAGCCAGCAGGGTCCCCGCACTCCTGCCCACGCAGTGGGGTCCCGCTACCCTCTGCCCACCCAGCCGGGCCCCCGCACCCTGCGCAGCCGCTCGCTGCCTCAGGCGCCTCGGGGACTTTGGGGCTCCCCGGGTGGCCAGGGATGATGAGAGGGCGCTGACCCACCCCGGCACTGCCGGGAGGGGCAGGGGTAGGGGCTTGCTTTTCAGGTGACAAGCCTGCAAGGGAACGGCACGTCCCTCAAACTACCCCCGGTGCGGCGGGGATGGGTCGAGTGGCGCCGGGGACGCCGCGGGCAGCGCTCGGCAGAGGGATCAGCCGGAGCCCCGGGAGTTTGGGACGGCGGCGATGGCCGGGGCAGGGGAAGAAGGAGGAGGAGGCAGACGAGCTGCCATGTGCTTCATCCCGCACGGGGAGCTGCAGGCAGGGGCTCGTCCCCTCGGCGGAGCCGGCAGCGGCAGTGCGGGGCTGCGGGACCGGCGCTGTCCCTGCCCGCGGGGCTCCCGCAGCCCGGCCCCGGCCCCGCCCGCTGCTCGCAGGGAACAACTGCAAACCCGGCAAAAGTCGCCGCACAAGTTCAAGGGGAGCGGAAAGCCGCGGGGCGAGGAGCCGCCA
>WEIS01058150.1:0-14352 GCA_013389965.1 Todus mexicanus
GGAAATATGCCAGCGCAACCAGAATGATATGCTCCTTGCATTGTCATCTCTCTTGATAGGCACTGTTAGAACACAATCTGTGAGTAATTTTAGTTTGCCACAGAGACCACCAAAGGATAAGAATCTGATTTACATTCAACGGTCTGAAAGGTCACAGCAATGATGGCATCGCAGATTACTTGCTGATATGACAGCAGCATCAGTTGTTTGGGACTATAGTACTAAGTGTTTGTGTGTGTCTCTATATGTAAGAATATATGTGTAGGTCTGTGCGAAGGCAACTAAACTGCTAAATAACTTTCTACGTTAAAACTGGGAGACAACTGCATTTTTTTTTAAAAAAATTGTCATTAGAATGACCTCTTCTATGACTTGGGAAGCGAGTCAACCCGGAGTGGGAATGAGTTCAGGCTAGTACTGGTGCCACGAATGTATCAGCTCACAATAGCAGAAGGAAGTTCTGTAGCATTCACATGCTGCAGTCCTACCTGAACGGCAGCAAAAAACAAGGAGAGCCAAACGTGCCAAGAAGACAAGCTCTTTGGTTGGTTATAATTCCTCCATGACCCAAGATGCTCTTGTGGGAATGTCAGTTTAACTCATCAGTAAATTCTCTTGCATGCAGCTACAGCCCTGGACCATATTCTTAGCCCCCTTTAACTTCTCTAATCACTCTCAAAGTCTGAAGGACACTCAGCATTTTAATTAACTCCCTGTGACTCTTCCCAGAAAACACTACGATTGAGAAGATTATCAACTGCATGGGATTTCTGGGGTTGAGTCCTGAAAGTCTTCAGGGACTTGCGAGACATCTCCGACAGGCAGCAGATATTTGCATACCTTTCTGAGTTGGTCCTCTTGATTTTATGACTATTTCCATCACTAACATACATCTTTGTAAAGGTGTATGGACAACTTAGCTGGGAGTGCTAGAGCACAATAAGCCACGAAAGAGGGAATATGCATAAAAAGGAACAGCCAAACAGTGCTCAGAGCAACTGGGAAAGTATTTAGAGCTTATTGTAGAAAAATCTCTGAAGCCATTTGTTCTGTCTATAGCTGCAGTAAAAGAGAAAGCAACAAGGACACTGAGATGCATCAACAAAGGGCTGCAATACAAATCATCAGAAGCGAAATGATTTCTCTCATAACTACTTCACAACTAGGATTCTGTCCACAGTTTTAAATACCACACAGGTTAAGTTTGTTTTACTGTAGAGGAGATGCAACTTTAAAAACCTTGAACCACCTTGGATACTTAAAGATTTGTTGTCAAGACAGGCCAATGTGACTGAATTTACTCTTGCTAGGAAAGAGATAACTTTGAAATGACTGAACAGAAATATTTCACTTCATATTAGGAACATTTTAAATACAGCACAGAGATGAGGGAGAGGGAGAGAACCTGTTCATTACTAGTTTAAATGAAAAACAAAACTGTGGGCATTTCACATTCGGAAATAGCGAGCCAGTATCTGCTAACAGTGACAGCTATAAAACTGTGGCTGGCTTCAATGAAAGCTGCAAGTGTGTATCTAATTGAGGAATCTGGATCACAAAATGTAAAGAAAAATCATTTTGCTTAGAGAGTAATGAATATGCCATATTACGCTGCCAAGTAATATTATTGCCACAAAGTCTCAATGAGTTTATGAAAGAGATTGATATTTTTATTAGCAGAGAATAGATTGAAAGAGAGCTACAAAACAAAATGAGGATGAAAAAAAGGTAAAAGAAAGCCGGCTTACTGGGCCAAATGGCTTTTTCATGTCCATAAATTGCTAAGTGTATTTCTAATTAATTTCCCAATTCAAACAGCCAGAGATAAAAAATAGAGGGTTTTGAGTGTGCCGTGAACTCAGGAGAGACTCTGCAGACTTGGACAAATAATAGTATAAAATGGTTTATGAAACCAGAGGGTTTATAGTCTATAAATAACTTCCATGTATTTTTATTCTTTACACGTACAATATTACTGAGGACTGGATGATAGCTTTTCACTGCTGCCTGGTTGACTTCTTCCACATACACACCCAAGGTAATGACGATATTGATCCTGAAGAGACATTTTTTGAGACAGATAAAAAAAGCCACACAACTGAACTAATAGAAAGGGCCTAGCAACTTAGTGGTAAAGCTGTGGTCCTCTAAGCGAACAGCAATTGGCTGCACAGTTTAAAACCTACATCCTAATATCTTCAGGGGTCTGGGATGAAGAAGGGGAAAAAAAAAAAAGGAAAGAAAAAAAGGAAGAAGACACCTAAAAGATGACTTATGGCTGTTGGTGCTTTTAGGAACCCTTTAGACGGCCACCATGTAAATTTTTAGGTATCCAAATATTATTTAAATCCAAAAAGATATAAGATATGTGTATTTGTCAGTGTAAACAAGACATTCACTGAGAAAATGCTTCTGATCTTTAGGACTTACAGCATGCTCTTTTTTGGCTAAACGTGCAATTCAAAACGTGCCTAATTCCTAAAATCCATATATGTGACACTGCCTGGGTTTCCATGACTACTGCTCTGAAAACCATATTAATTATTCAAGAGGTCCATGCCATTCTCCCTGCGTTCCATAAGGAATGCTGGGAAGCACTGTCTGCCTTTAAAGAGCAATACAGATATTTAAAAGGACTGCATCACTAGCTCTAAATACCAGAGATATTTTCTTACAGCACTATGACATCTGCATGATAGGTCCCATAAATATTATTTAAACACTCCAGTATATCAGTAAGAAAAAAACCCCAAACCAATCCAAACCAGAAAAACTCTCCTCTTTGTTTTTTTTCTTCTGTATTTCAACAATCTTCAGAAAGGTGCTTTAATTCTAGTCTCTGTTTATCATCCTGATATAATCCTATTTTAAACAAAGTCAGCTAGCTTGCAAGCAGGAGGGATTAATCGCCTGTGTTTTTCTAGAGGATACAGTTTCAAATTGTGAAAGTTACATTAAATCAAATTTTTCACATCAGCTGTGACTAAGCAGCTGTTTGCCATATCTGTTGATCTCTGTATATTTTAATAACCATAATCAGTGCAAGCAACATTCTTTACAGATAACGTTATCAAAACACACTGTAACAAAGTAAGGAATGTCAGTGCTCGAGCAGTACATACCACCGCCGACGTCCTGTCACAGCGAAACGATCAGTGCCAATCACACGAGAGCAACACTGGCGCATTACGGGGCCAATTACTCAAAGGCAGAGAAGAAAGGGAAGTGGGCCAGATCCTCTGCTCGGTGGAAGCCAGACAATAGAGTTACCCCAGATTTATACCTGTGTGACTGAAAGCATAATCTGGCCCTGCATCAATCTTCCCGACACAGAGTCGCCTGGGATCTCAGATTGGCATATATGTAATACTCAGGCAGCCCTTATGGAAAAAGTCCATATAATGTAAGCAAAAATGATAGCTTTTCTGCAGAATCTTGTAAGTCAAACCACTACATAAAATGTCACAGCTGAGATATATTCTAGATCTCAATTAAATGCTCTATATTCCTTCCATATTTTAGCTACAAAAATAATATTCTCTATTAATGCCTGTAAGTTTAGAGAATACTTGTCTGTTAAAAAATAAACTGATCTATTTTTTCTTTCCAGAACCCGCACATTGCAGCCCAATTACATTCTCCAGTAACATCTACAGAATATCTGAACATGCTGCTGACCTTTTCACCTAAAGCGGGGAATTAAATGGTAAGATGAATCTGAATTTCCCCAAAGCATGGATACAGCCTTCTTTTAGTCCTCTCACCACATAAAAAAAGCCAAGTGGACAACAGGGAAAAAGCCTATCGAAGTCAGAATACCATGAACAGATCCCAGACCGACACTCCCCGAGCATAATCAAATACACAGTAGTAAACAAACCAAAAAGTGCAGGAATATTTGTAAGTCTCAGAATCATGGGAACACACCCCGTGCCTTTGCATGCCTCTCCCAATGCTCCGTCTCTTTATGGTACTCTTCACACTCGTAACATTTTAAAAGCTGGTCTGCATCCTGATGCAGGTCACAGTTTAGGAGCAGAGCAGGACCCAAGTCTGAGATGGCAGATTTGCCTAACAATCTCCCACACCCCATATCACCTACTTATCCCCTGCTCAACATCTGTCTCCTCTAATGTTTGCTGGATGGAAATCGCTCCCGCTCTGCTGGCTACGTACAGCATCGACCACAATCCTCAGTCTCCTTCAGTTTAGCTGGAATGTCAAGACATTGATATAATATAGCTAATATACTATTGCATACAATAATAATTTCCAGTTGCCTATGTCCAGGGTTTGTTTGTGGGTTTTTATCTTCCTCCCAAACATTTCACTAACAGGGCACCATCATTACTATTATTATTTACTATTCAGATTGCAGCTCTAGCGCCCACAGTACACATTCTTTATTACTCCCAAGTTCTCACTTGCCATACAAAGTGCTCCATCCAAATACAGATAAAAAGTAATTTCCTCAAGAGCAAGGTGTGAACTGAGCATACTTAATTGTGCACTGTTATATCAACTGTATAATGTTGCAATAAAATTCCAAAACAATGTGATTAAAAATTATACCAAATGAGGATACCAAGGTGCCATAGCCAGTCAAAGCACATTTATCCAATCTAAATTATATGCTAAGCAAATAAAATAAACATGCAATTTGCTAATTAAAGTGCACTCTCATGTATCCTGTAACCACCATAAATTATACAGCAACATTTAATTTTTTTGACTGTTTAGCAACGTTTATGACTGCTTAACTAAATTAAACACAGAATGAAGGGGGCAATTTAGTAGGAAAACGCTGGGTTTTCCCTCCCATTTTCTTTCAGATTTATTTTTTCAATAGTTTTGTTTGGGTTTTGGTTGGTTTTTTTAAACAGTCACACCTTCCTACAATACCTTATTTTTACTGTGGATCTCCATTTCTACTTCCAACATGTATGTTCAACCCAACTCAGTGACATCTATTTGCTTTTGCAAGTGTTCTCCAGTAGCATTTTGTCCCTCTTATTTGAATAATCCTTTAATACAAATTCTGTACTCAAAGTCCCCACATTTGGTCAATGACAAGAAGGGTGGTTTTTTTCCTCTCAAGTAAGATGAAGATTTTCAATCGTTTCGTTTCACCCAAAACAGACTGCTCAAATCAGAAAGCGCAGTTGACTGGGTTCTAGCTGAGGCTGTGAGCCTTCCATCATCTGGAGTCAAACGCTTAAGGTATTCCTGGATCCCACTTGAGGGGAACTGTGAACAGTTGGGGCTCGTTTCCTTTTTAAAAATATAAGCAGTCTCAGACTTTTCACCTGGCAACCAGGTCAGCTATGTTTCAGTCTTCTCAAAAACTATGTTTAATTCCAGAATATAGTCAGGTGGAGAAGGGAGGGTGAGGGAGAAAACCACTGTTCAATCCCTTACTCAGTTGCTTTGCAGCTTCTCTGAAAACTACAACAGGATTAGTTATGGGATTTGACTCTTATTCCAGTTTCTCCCTTCCCCATTTTTCAGACCTCTTCTTCCCTTTGCACTTGTACGAAAGGCAAAATGCCAATAAATAATGGAGTATGGAAGCAAAGTGGTTTATTTTCATATTCATGCCAATATCCAGAGATTAACATTCCTCAACGTTGTCCATCTATCTGAACTTGAGAGACTACGTATGATTGAGGTCCTGTGAGTTAAAATTAGACCACAGGACAACCTTTGTAGTCGGCCAACGTTATCTCTAAAACAAATTTAAGTTTAGCGGTAATAGCATTGGAGCTGATGTTCTGTACCCAACAATCACCTGCAAACACCCCAACCACTGCACACCACTGGCACACTAAACCCTCTACAAATGGGGAGTTAATCACAGATTATTTAGCCTTCCTGGATAGTGGTGCTGCTGAGACAGTTTGGCAAATTCTGATGCATTCTGCATCCTAAAGAAATGCAAACCCGAACTAACACCAATTGCCAAGACGATGCAAGAGTTTTACGCAACTGCAAAGACAACTAAGGGCAAGAAAATCTTTCAGTGACCACTCCAGGAAGCCCCAAATGGTTGCAGCCAAACAGGGTACAGAAACTGCTACTGTCACAACCTTCTTACAGAGGTCAAAGTGCTTTGTTGGAAACGCAACATCAACATCCTAATGTCAGTAAATTCATCCAAAATCTTTGCAGAGCTGTTTTTTTCTGCAATATCCTAGAAATTCATGAATACGCTAGAAGAAATTTGTGGACAGATACTCTGAACAGAGTGAGGTTTCTTAAAACAAAGCAACTGAGAAACACTTTCTCCAAACCTCTTAGTTGCACTTTACAATAATAATATTGTTTCATCCATGTCCTCCTTTCACAGCAACTAAAATGAGTAGATTTGTACTTTGTTGGTTATGGATGCCTTTTTAATTGCTATTACTTTGCTGGGAGGATCAGTGAGTGAATGAGCTGCTTTACGCAATTGAGTGAGCTGCTTTATGCAATGTTGCCCAATTCGCAGTTTTGCTGCAAGACCTTTTCCCTTAGAAATACTCCTAAATTCCTGTCTTCAATGAAAACTGCCTCTCACTAGAACAAGGTAATAGTTTTGCTATCTGATCTGCCTCCTGAAGCCTTGCCTAAAGACAGCTCCTGCTTCACTGGTAATTTATTTCCAGAAAATGGAGGGAAAATGCATTTCTTTGTTTTTCAGACCATCCTTTTTTAAATTTTTTCCTGCTGACTGGCATTTAATAATATTCCTCCTGCAATGAACAGAAAGCATTAGAATCTCTTGAAAACAAAATGTTGCGCTTTTTTAAAGGAAAAAAAATGGCAAGTTTTTGTTCTTACACATGTACAGAGATACGTTAGCTAGAAAATATCCATTATGCTTTAACCATCAGGGGGGTGACACCAACTCTCAAACTTCTGCTTGTGCCATGGGATGCAAGATCATTTTTAGTACTGGACAGAAACACTCCCTGCAACCCTGCAGGTTTAAGGATCACAGAATCACAGAAAGTTAGGGATTGGAAGGGACCTCGAAAGATCATCTAGTCCAATCCTCCCGCCGCAGCAGGATCACCTAGACTAAGTCACACAGGAACTGTTCTCTGATTTTTTTCTGAATGTTCTCTGAATGTTTTCTGTTCTCTGAATTATGTCTCCATCTGCTTTGATTTTTTGGATTGGAACCAGATCTTGAACTAAGAAAGTTCATGCCAACAGCTTGTGAAGCCAGTGCCCATCAAAAAGATGTGGTGGTTTTAAACAGAACAGCCCATGTCAGTAAGTATTGTCAGGCTAAACACTCCAATGTAGGGAGGCCATGTGCTGAGAGGAAAGAGCAGATGCATAATTCAGGAGGTATAAAATGGATTTCCTTAGCATAGTTGAGGTTCTAGACTCTGTAAAATTTGGTCCAGCTGTTTATCAAACTTAACACATTTACATATGACCTTCTTCAATCCTTCCTCCCCTCCTGCCTCACTGAGAAAAATCAATAATGCTTTGTTGTAGGGTTATGAGAAATTCCAGAAGTGCAAGATAAGCTACTCTCTCAGTTCAACCCTAATAGCCAATGGAGCTCCAGGGAACTCACAATTACTACAGCTGTGGCTCACTATTTCTGTGTTGTTATAACTTAAGGATATTTTAATGCTGGGGAAGAAAAAAAAAAAAAAAAGTAGCTTCCATGATTTCCAAATTTCTTTCTGCCAGACATTTACAAATTATGTTTCGGGAAGACTTCCTACGAGACCTGAACTCTTGGACAAATGAAAACAAAGTCTCACACCTTCTCCTCTTCTCTAACATGTAACAACAAACTTGCTTTTGAAGTAAAATACAGTGGCAGAAAGTATTTTTAATCTGTTCCCTAATCATTTACAAGAGCTCATTTTACAAGAAAAAAATGTAACTCAGTTATAATACAATTCAAGGACCTTGTTTGTAGAGTGGGATTCTTCTCTGTTTTACTATTGTAAAGCCAAAGTAACACCACAGGACTGAATTGTATTACACCAGATTTCCATAAAATAAAGGAGACCGCAGCCTTGCCTGTTGACCTCTGCGGGATTTTTGCCTAAGTGATTATTGCCAGATAAAGCCTTTTGACATAAAGAGGAATGAAACTGAATTTTAAAAGCAAAATGTGTAACAGAAAATGCAAGGCAATTATCTGATTACTAATAGGAAGAGGTACAGAGCCACAACGTATAATGTTCAAGGGATTATCCAGCTTTGAACAATGCTTGCTTAACAGCTGCTACCGAACTGTGGTTTGTGTACTTGGCAGAGAGTTTCATTAATGATAATCTACAGTGTTTACAGCCCATAGGCCTCTAAATATGTTAAGAACCTTTTTTATTTGTATTTTATAATCCTTTTCCCTTATGTTTTATGTTTTCCTTGATATTTTTGAGATCTGAGGAGGTTTATGTTTCAAAATGATTCATTCTGCTCTGACAACTGCAGAGCAAGATTGCAGTAAATGTTCCCTTGTTATCAAGACTATGTATTTATAAACAGAAAGGAAAACCATCTAAATTCATACCAGGGCTTGGATCACCACCAGCTAATACATTCAGATGCCAATATACAGTTCTCTATTGTTTACATGCGAAAGTAAATGTCAAACAGAGGTGTCTTTGCCAGTTACTAGATATTCCTCAGTCACTTCTTGGATCTGTCAGGTTGCAGCAAATTGGAACTGCCCTATTTTTGACATTGCATTTGACCTGAACTTCATTTAGAGGAATCCTGCAATTATTTTAAAGGTACAGGATTTGATTAAGACTTAGATTTGCTTTAGAATTTGGTTTTCAAATTTCTTCCATGATCTGCTCTTTCTGGCAACAATTAGGTGATGTTAGCAAAACAGAACATAATTAAGAATATAATTCTGTTGTAGAGGGGATTATGTATTATGTCATATACTAGGAAGAGTATCATGACTCAAAAGCCAAGTCCCCGAGTCCTGGCTGTAATCGTTTTGACACGCGATATTTCAATGGCCATGATTTTGTCAGGATAAAACCAAAGGAGATTATTGCTTCAAAGCAATTAGCATTGTTAATTGACACAGGACAGCACATTTCTCCTTCAGTATTTTCCTCCTCAGTTATCTTCTCCCCTTTCTAACATTGGATTCGTGCGAGTTCCCGTTGCGGCTGGTTTCCCATCTCAGCGATGCTCAGCTGCCGGGAGCCCTCCTGCCAGGCTGCGCTCCCGGGGGACGTGGCAGTGCGAAGAGCTCCCTTCGCCCACAGCAGCACGAACCACAAACTCTCAGTGACGCATTATCCTCGTTCCAGCTGGTATCACAGGGGCAGGAACACCACATCTCAAGCCGCTAGAGGGTTTTGGTTTTTTTTACACTGGCCCTCCAGTGCGCTGAGCTACTGAGCCAGCCTCACTAAAATGTACACTTGAAAGAAATCCTCTCCCCTCCTGATCACTATTGGTTTCTATAGAAACAAGAAGGAATCTGTTCTTCTCTAAATTTTTTTTCCCCCTAATGCTTTTTGCAGCACTGTATAAAAACAATTATTTATTTTTTAAAAAAATTCTAGACTCCACAGCCTTGCATTTATAACCTCATCATCCAATTAAAGAACAATAGATTAGATAAAAATGGGCTCTGGGTTTAAATTTTAAGCAACTCGATCCTGTGCATTAACTATCTGTGGTCAATCCATCTCTCCTGGGTCATTTTATGACTCAAGCATTTCAAAGTAAATACTTTAAAACAACGGTACATCACACGAGTTAAAAGGGGTCAAGAGGATATTTACTTAACCACTAGTTGACTTTTTAACTTAGAAATATTTCAGCAGTTACTGTATTTAAATGAAATCCATCTCCTCAGCATCCTCATAAATTACTCCAAAACTCCAGGGTTCCCATCCACATTGTGAGTCACCGCCCTAATGCCTGCAACTTCTTATTATTTAGATAACTGTGATGTTTGCTTGCTTTGTTATTGTGCCCTTCTCCAGAGACTGCATTTGCACAGGAATTGCTAAGGCTTGTAAATATTGTATCTATCTTGTTGTAATCACTAGACAAATATACTTGCACTCGGTCATACAAAAAAACCCCTAAGAGCTGTTGAGCTATGAAAAATTCCTCTAACAGAGGTCTGACTTAAAAAAAATTAGAGAAGAAAATCTTTACTACAAATAGACTAACAGAGACTACGCTAGCCAGAAGTGAAAGCAGTAATACGAAGATGTTATTTGGGATCTACTGTTCTCTCTTATCAGCGAAAAAGAAAGCCGTAATTGTTATTCACACCATGACGATGCAATATAATGCTTTTTTATAAAAACAATAATGGGCACTCATTTTCAGCGCACATAAATAACTTTCTTTTATAGTCAACTCATATTTACTCACACGTTTTCCTTGGGAAGTTTAATATTCATGCACACACAAATCACTTACTGTAGGTAGCGAGTTGAACTAAACAGAATAGAGGTTGATTATATTAGGCAATTGCAGATGGGACCAAATTGATTCCTGATGTCGTTCTAACACAGCAGTGTGACACACACGACAGCTTCTGTCCAGCAAGCCTGAAGAAAGCTTTCAGTACAAATACTGGGTCTGCTACTGCTGCTACGGTACCAGCACTGGCTGCTTATCAGCAAAGACAACAGGACAATCGTGGAGCTGCAAAGCATTATTTGTTTTCTAATCTTATGCTGGCTTTGGTGCATTTCTGCTTTAAATGAGTTAAAATCCTCCTGCAGGTGCTAAGAATATTATGAGTGTTGTAAACTGAACAAAGCGCTGTGTCAGATTCATCTCTACTTAAAAATCTAAGTCAGCACACGGTTCTCGTACCACTATATATAATGTTATGACTTTCAGCATCGTCTTTGAGGATTTAGCACAATAACGTGAAGGACTGAAGTCACCTCAAAATCCTTGGTGGCTCTGGTTAAGGGTTTTACTCAAAAAGTTGTGTTTTTTTTCTCAAAAACAGGAAGAAAAGAAAAAAGCACTTACTGTATTTTTTCTTTCAATAATTATCTTATCTCACATTTTTAAAATATTTTTTCTTATTATATTCAAGATGACAGCTCCAAATGCAAAACTCCTAATTCAATGCAGAAGAACTGAATAGACAAACGTGCCACTGTTACATTTTTTGCAAAGTTAGTCCCATCACAGAAACAGCTGTTCAATATTAATTTTTCACATTGCTAGAGACAACTTGCCCCATAACTAACATATTTTCAACTTCTTAGAAAAGTAATTACCAAGTGTTTGCTTCCATGGGCACTAATCACACTAGAATTCGTCCATTTGCAGCAGTTTTGCTCCATTTTACCGTAGAAAATATTGTGTGTCTAAAAGGAACTGTTTTCAGCATCAGATTTCATTCCACTTTGGAGTGTTCATGCATTACGACCGAAAAAAAATGCAAAGTCTAAATCAGATAAAGAAAGCACCCCAGTCCCAGCACAGACTGGCACTCCTCAAAGGCTAGCAGAAGATGTATAGGGCTGGATTGTTTATTCCAGCGCTCAGCAGTTCATGATACATTGCCAAAATTTGTAGGGTACCTACTCTGCATTTTCAGAGAAAGCACTGCACAGCTTCACACACAGAAACCTATTTTAAGGGATATGCTGGTCAAAGGAAGGGCCTAAAAGCTTCTTGTGAAGAATCATAGAATAGAATCATAGAATTATTAAGGCTGGAAAAGACCTCTTAGATCGAGTCCAGCCTATGACCTACCACCACCACTCAGCTAGGATGCAGAACAAGGAGAAAAATGTGTGTCAACAGCAAACTTCTACTGTCATATCTAGAAAGCATGCAGTATACACCAAACTCAAAAGTCAGCAGATGTATGGTATACAAGAGTACAAGATTTACATTATTAACTAATTGTTAGTTCAGAAAAACTCAGTGAAAGTAGGAAATCTCTCTCTGCTAACATTAGACTATACTGAGCCCTACTCATTCCTAAAACACCAGTGAGGGAAGAAAAGCCACTGTATTGAGCTTACACAACTTCAAAAAGAGGAGGGGAGGGAGAGGGAAGGTGGAGAGTAAAGCCCAGCATTTATAAACAGATATTCTTATTTTGCAAACAGCAGAATGTGCCTTCATTCTTCACCTTATTCCCAGTTTACCCTACGTACAACTGAGCTCCCATACTCGTAAGCACAGGGCCATGCCCAGCTCTCCTGAACTGTCTGTTTACTGTGGCCGCTATTACGAGATTATGTAGCAAAACAAGAATATCCAGTTGTTGGTCATTGATTTATCTATAAAACAGTAACTGTAAAAATGATAGAAGAGGTTCTGTGCTAGACAGTCTTGTGAAACAGTTTATTACTTAAGCATTAATGACCCGTTTAGAGGTCTTTACTGGTCAGGTAATGACCAGCTAAAGGAGTTAAGGGCCCGAGGCAAAGCACTCTAATAAAAGCCTGCATACGGCATGTGTTTGGTTCCTCCAAATTCTATTAGGAAAGAGAAGCGTAAAGGGTAATGAAAGACATGTCCAAGAGGCACTCATATCAGCCCTCTCATTTTATATTTGGCATAACACACATGGCCTTATTCCAGCGGCACAAATCATTCCTTGTTTATACTACCACCTATCACTGAGAAGAGCAGTAACTACAGCCGCAAATGGCCAGTCGTCATGTTAAGGACCCTGTTGCTTTGGGCAAATAAACCTTCCTCCAACTGAAGCAACCAGGTCTACTATTTGAACACTCAGTATCCTTTGCACCTACAGACAACACACGCTCAAAAGAAAAAGAATCCGTGCCCATACGCTGCCAGGCATCTCAGCCAGTCCTGCCCGTCCAAAATCCCACTCTTAGTAGCGGTAAAGGTGGGGGGATCAAGTATTNAGTAAAATACAATCTAAGAGTGGAAATTAGAAAGAAGGGAGGATAAGAGATTAAGAACTGCTAGAAAAAAAAAAATAATGTGCAGAGATTCCTGTACTTGCAGGATGAGTTGTTCTAGGTAAAGCAAGTTTATTTGTTCAGCATTTATTACTGTCTCATCAACAGTAAAATGAGGATAAAGAGCATTCTGATGACTTAGTCAAAAAGCTACTTAATTTCACTGTTGCTTCTATGACTGTAGCATATTTTGAATGTTTATTTTTAAAACCACTCCGTAGCATTTACGTGACTAATTATAATAGCTTCTTTAGAGTATTTCCAATTTTTTGTGTAAAGAGCCTTTTAAGCCACATTCAAGGCTTATTTCAGACCTTAACAATCCTTCAGAGCTATTGCAGCTAATCACATATACACATATTAAATCAAATTTAAGTCATATACTGAGTAGAAAAATGGTGGCTTCATATTTACACCTTCCAATTTTCAAGGTCAAATAACTCAGTGCTTTATTTCAGACTATCTGAAGTGATCACACCACCATTTAAGCATTTACTGAATTTAAACTTTCCATCAAAAAGTGGGCAGAGTGGAAAACATACACAATATTAAGTAGATATGATTATTTCTACATTTACGCACTTTCAAGGGTTAAGGATACAAAACTAAAATTCAAGCCCTAACTAAAAGTTGATTCAGAGCATGTAGCACAAAGCCTGAATTCAAACCAGAAGACTTATCCAGTTCTCAGAGGCAAATTAAAAACTTTTGCAACACAGGGTTAACAGCAAAAGTGCTGACACAACAGTAAGCATATAGTGGCGCCTGCAAGCAGCGCTATAATTAATCTAAGTGTACTGTCATTACACTAAACGCTGCTTCTGCAGGATAATTCCAAATCATGAGGCACTTTCTCTCTTTCTCAGATAACATGCAGTTTATTTCCAATCATGTACGTTTCCAGTTGTGGCATGATTTGCTAAAGGAACATTAGGTCTTGAAGCAATATCTTAATCAAATCAGAATTTTCTTCTGTAAAACAAATCTTTGGCTTTTGGAGAATTAGTAACCTAATGCCTTAGGATAGAGATGTGAAACTGTGAGCTGAAAAATGCACTGCTGGAGACCATAGTCAGCCTCCTTGCTTCCAGCCATTTACAAGTACATCTATCTAACCTCCTACCTACACACCTACACTTTATATGGTCATAAACCACCAATGCAATAACTAAATTATACCCTGAAAACTCCAGGTTTGAAATGGGTTGTATGAAAATTCACCTCATGTGGTTTATTCATTTCTGCAAGAATAGAAGGCTCTGATTCCTTTTGGATGCAACTCATTTAAACAAAGCCCAACAGCAAACACTCATAAATTAAAGCATTATTGGTATTTATGCAAAGAGATACACGTAAACTTTGTGAATTCTGTGTAAAAGGCTTAAGAAAGGAAAGAAGTAGAATCTTGCAAATAAAACACTAACTGCATTTACAAAGTTAAGTC
>WEIS01058153.1:290-11438 GCA_013389965.1 Todus mexicanus
TAAAGCTCATTCTTGCTTTAATTTTTTCATCCCCTTGTCTTCTTCCTGCTTTAGTTTGCTTCCTTTCCCACTATATGCTTCACTTTTCCTTTCCAGAGAGGACATTTGAAATTATCTTTTCTTGCTTGGCAAGTGTCTCCGCAGAGTATACGTCTCCCCTTTCTTCTACTTATGCTTCTGACACTCGTCTCCTATACTGGGATCTCTTTACTGTTTTCTTTGACCTCGTGTAGTCATTTACATCAGAATGGAATGAGTCTTTTTATGGATGTCACTTTACATCCATTTTACATAAAGTGAGTGACTGCACGATGTGAAGCACAAGGAATAATTTGCCATACGCTCTAGTATTTCAAGTCTTGTACTATTGTTTATTCTCTCTTAGACTCTGTAAGGAACTGTGTTCCTACTGAGGAACAAAATCTACACCTATATAATTAAAACCATAATGTCAGTGGAATTTGCAAATGCAGATGTTGACAGTGGCAGGCTTCAGATCCACATATTAGTGTATGACCTGGCCCTTATTTTAAAGGCATACGTTTGACAGTGGGATATAACTGTTCTCAGATGTTACTTCTGGTTTTCAGTTTTAACTCTGAGCCTCACCAAAACTGGTAATGTCTCGTCAACCACTTCCCTCCTGCTATGTCCCAGCTAAAGAGTGGAACCCCAAACCGAAGATTTCTGATGTTTGCCACTTACTTGCTTTCATTTGATATCTGTTGGTCTGTCAATTTTAAATCCTGTGCTTCTATCTCTGATGAATCTGCCTTGTGAAATATTTTACTCTATTCTTATTTGGAAAAATCAGTGTCTGGCTTAATGCTGCAAACAGCATTTGGGTTATATTGATGAACTGGATCCTGCTCTGTGTGCTCACTTTCTCTTTCTCACTCTCTCCCTATACACATAAGGATTCAGCACTGTAACATCTCCCTCATATCCCCTTATTGGTATTGTGAGCCACGGAACTTAATCATCCTAAATAGCACACAAGCAACTGGGTACCTGAAAGTGCTTTTCATATTGATCTGCCTCTTGATAGACAATCCAACACAACTGCGTAAAGTCCCCAGTGATTATTTACCTTTGAAATTGAAGTTTGTAACTAACTTGTAGTCTGAGTTGCCTTCAATTTCCAATTATTGCTTACAACAAGATTGTCATTTGTTAGACTAGCTTGGCTATTAGTAATTTCTTTTGCCTGTGTATGTGCTTACACAATAAGTTCATTTTTTTCCTAACCTTCCTCTGAGCTAAGCAAATTGAATCATAAAGTCTCTCAGCTATCTTCCAACTCCTAAACCTGTCATCCGTCTCATGATACTTTTCTGAATCATTTTCATCAAGCATCCCTCTTGAAACAGAGGAAGAGAAGTAGATACCTTATTCCATGATGGTAGCTATCAGTGCTCATTATGCAGGTAACATGAAGTTTCATTGGGTGGAATCTAGACCAGTTAATTTAAATCTCTGCATTTTGTGCCCCAGACTTTAGCTGATTAATAAAGCTGTCCTCAAGTGAGTACCCAACATAGTCCTTACAGACAAAGAGGCTTCTTTGAGTGCCTTCAGGGAAGACCACTAGTAATTACTGACTTTTTAAAAAGGAGTGTATCCATTACTGTATGGGGATTTTGGGTTTATATGTGAAGACAGTGCCTGTTTCTGATAGAATAAGTTTAGTAACAGTTTATATGTCTAATTTAGGTGTACTGGATTGTATATTTGTTAACAACGAGGGCACCAAGCTACTAGATGTTGCCTGAAGACCAACTCAAACCCACGCTCCGCCCTGTGAGTTGGCACAGCATATTAACATAGCATTGAAACTCTAATTAGTCCTTTCTGCTGTTAAGAGGCTTTCATTCAAGTCCAAGGCACAGAAAAGCTTTGAATGTTTAAACCACTTCTCCCAGTTTGTCTGAGGTTAGGGTTGCCAAAAGTTGGAAAGGAAGAGGAGTGGAAAACAGAAATATTCACTAATATGTATTTACATTAATTAAGATCTCCTGTTCATAATAGGCTAATAATATCAAACTTTTATGAGGATTTAAGAGCATCTGACCAGTTACAGCCTGGGAAATCCCACCAGCACTGTCTCAGACCTTGCAGATTTCTGAAAATGTTGTGTAGAGCAAAATCATTTGTGGGGTAAATGCCATCCAGCGCGCTGGAACACCATGGTCTCTGTCTGCCCTAATCTGTGCTCTGGCTTCACAACGGTACATTTCATGTTGTAGTTGACCAGCACCACAGTCCACAGCGAAGCCCCATCCATGGCTCTGTAACCCTGCCTTGCAAATCTGCCCCCTGTGTATAACTTGACACTATTCAACATGACTAACAGCCTCTGTCTGCACGGGAGAGCTGTAGGCCTGAGTCAATATTTAGATGAAGGGGCTGAATCAAACCAAGCTGTGTAGGAGAGTTTACTCTGTGGTTCACTGTGAGCGGCGGGTTAAGAACTCGGGCTTCGAAAGAGCCTAATTCAAACCTGCTGGGATAAACCCTGTTCCTAGGGCTGAGAGAGGGGAGGTGGGTTGTGGGAGGGGGAAGCTCTCTGAGGACCAAAGGAAATGTTCCTTTCACAGGTGAGAAACTACCAGACCATCACTCTCTGGCCCCTATATCAACCTCTGGGCTTAGAGACCGTTTCCCAGCTCTTGTTACCAACTACATACGTGGATTGATGGGTAAGCAGGTTCTCACTGTTAAAAAGCCATCAGCCCTATCCCAAAAGAGCATTCTACAGGGCCTCCTTGGAAATTGCCATGGAGGTTGGCCCTGAAATGCAATTATAAGGTGAATCTGCATCTAGCTAAGAGGCATGATATCCTGGATGCTTCCCCATGAAGCCGTGACACACTGTGGCCAAGGGTCTTGGTGTGACAATAGCGGGCAGCAGCACCCATTCGTAACTTGGGATCCAGAATCTAAGTGCTGTCGTTGCAGGGGCTGAAGTAAACTGCCAGAGCAAACACCCTTTAGTGAGTTTGTTAGATCAGACTGTATAAATGAAACTTTAAGGAGTATTGAAATGAGTGAAAGAAACATAAGTGTCATTCCCCTTCAGTGTCCATTATGTATCACAGCACTTTCCCAAGGTAAAGGCTATTGTATTAAAGTGAAGCAATGTGAACTGTGTCTTTGGGAAAAACATACTACACAGTCAGATAGAGAAAGGCTAATAATCACTTATGCCCCCTGTCCTGTGAAAAGCAGCTAAAAACTCCATCCAGCTGTTAAATCAGGCATTTCATTGAGGGACTTTCCATGTTGTAAGCAACAGGTGGCAATGCAGCTTCCTGGGGCTGATCCCAGGCCAGAGGAGAAGAGCTGTACATCCCATGTCATGGAGCCTGTCCAAGCCTAGGATGGCTCCCGAGAACCCCTGTGCTGAACAGAGCAGGGTTTAGCCTCCAGTTTTCTCACACAGGTCAAGTTTCGTGCCAAGTCCCTGGAAGGGCTGGCAGGCATTTCCCGAGGCTGCCCAGCTGCTTGGAGCTGCTGTAGCAGGGGGATGAGCTCTGCCCAGCCCTGCTGTAACCTTGGCTGTCTGAAGGGCTTGTGAACTTATTTCCACGGCTGTTAGTTCTGGCAATCAGAGCATAGGGGGAAAATTAGCCTTGTGATATCAGAGATTGCAATCTTGATATTGCCATAGTGACACGGCTGTGCTAATCTCATCTCATTCTTGGATGTTATACTAGAAGAACTACTCTTTCCCTTCCCATGACCTTATGTAACTCAGTTTTCCTCCTACTTTGCATCTCCCACACATGAGACATTACTGTCCCCCGCTCCCAGTGTATGCCTGAGTAATTTATTGTTTTCTCAAGCTGTATTTTTGAGTAGTCTACTTCTGACGCAGCCTTGATAGAATGAGGAGTATCAGCCAATCCCAAAACACAGAGGTTGCATGAAAATTTTCCACAGTCAAACCACTTCTCAGATCTCTCTAATTTCATTTGTCACCAATCCCAACCTCATACTTTTTGGAAGTCTTAAAATCTCTGCAGGTGTTTTCTCTGCAGTTTCCCACACGCCTTTGATTTATTGTCCCCACTCTCACTGTGAAAAAGAACTTCAGATTGTGGCATTCAGAGACAAAAGCACAAACTTTTAGCGTACAGTGTTTCTCACCAAAAGACAGACTCTTTCTGGAAGTTTAAGTGAATTGCAATTACAGGAACTACAAGGCAAGCAGGAAAGTGTTGTGACAATTAACCCTTGTAAAATAGCTCTGTTTGGACAGGCCTGTTTAGTTACGTTGGCAGGAAAGTAAGAGACGTGCTAAGCCAGCCTCACTGCAAAGTACAGCAGCTGTCTGCTCACAGCAGGCAGGGCATGTGTACATTTTGAAGTCTGAACTGTATCTCTCCAGTCGCAAAATGAAACGTCTCAGACCCCTCACAAAAAATCCTCCGGTATCACTTTAACGATTGAGTGATTAAGCTAACGATAACCAGATGGGAGCTTTAACACAGACAGATGAAAGCAGAAACGCGCAGACACTAGAGAGAAAAGGGAGTTACTGTACCTCGGCAAAAGGCACCCAACTTCCAGTAGCTACTGCCTGCTGCTGCCCTCTGATAACAGTGGCTTCTTGCACGCTGACCGCTGAGCTACCTTCAATGTCAAACTGAAAAACGCCTCCCTCGCTTGAGGCTGTGCTGGAGGAGAAGCATCTCAAAAAGAATAATATAGGAGAAACGAGGGACAAGACGGAGATCAAAGCCATTTCCTCTCCTTACATCCAGCAGTGGTCTTCTAGCGTCTCAGTAATTGTTTACCCTCTTCTGCAATCAGCCCCCCTTGGCTTAGTGGTGCCTCAGTTATTTTAACTTTCTTTCAGCATTCAGTTTCCAGATGTGGCACTTCAAGGCAGTCTAACCAGATCCTGATTTAAAAGAGGAAAAAAAATAGAAAAAAAAAGGAAAAGAAGTGAAGAAAAACACTTTTGCTGCCTCACTCGTTCAGTCTCTCTGCCTGTGGCTCCTCTTTTTCCCCAGAGGCTCCAGCTCAATAACATACAGATGGGCAGTGCTTAAGCAGAGAGTGTCAAACAGAGATTGTATTCCAGGAAAGCACCGCTGGCTCCCCAGCCACCTTATCTCCCCCTGTCAGGATACAGACTGACGCTTTGCTCGGTGCTCTGGCTTCCTTCACATATTCACATCATTCCCTTTTTTACCTTTCGTATCGAGACCCTCCCACTCAAACTTTGCCGTTCAGAAAGTGAGGTCACTCTTTCCTCCCCCTCCATGCCACCCCCCCCACAACTCCATCTGACTGCTCCACACGAAGCATTGACTCTCACGACTGGTTGGTGGGTTTTTTGCGGTTTGGTTTTTTTTTAAAAAACATCTCCAATTTATTCAGTGGAAGGCAGGAAGGTGCCAAACTTATTTAAAAAAAGCTAGACCAGTCTTTTATTTTGGCCTGGGGGAGGGGAGACTGTGGGTGGAAGAAGGAGGAAGAGGAGGAGGAGGAGGGAGACAGCCTGGCTGTGCTATGGGCAAATAGGGCTAAGTGGTTTCTCTAACATGCTTCATTCAGATTCTTTCCCTCAAGCCCACCTCTCAGCTTCTTGTCAGCTTGTGAAAAAGAATATCGTTGACTGCGATTTTGGAAAATGACTTCATTCCTCAGACTCATGAACTTTTATTTACAAAGAGCATCTTGTATTCCTTTTTCAAGAGATGCTTTGTGAGGTCCTGGTAACAAGGCTTGCAGTGTGTGTATGAAATTGAGCTGAATATATTGCCCACAGCTGACTTCATTTTATGACTACAACCTCAAAAAGACAACGCAGAAACCCTTGTTAGGTTTTGGGACAAAGTCAGAGTATAATTATACCAACGTGTACCACTCCAGCCAAAAGGTCAGCACCCCATCCCTCAGCTGTCCTGTGTGTAGGGGTTTGTAGCACCATTGGCCTGTCATTCTTAAATCTTAGAAACTAGCTTATCGGATTCTTTCTCCCTCCCTCCCCCCTCTCCTATCTGCTGAAGATACTGTGAACCAAGGAAGCAGTCAGCAGAGAATTGAGCGTCAAATAAAGTGTTTTAGTGATCTGTTAACTTTTACACCCCTGCAGGCACAGCTTTAGACCCATAAATGCATCTGTACAGATGTAATATAGGGACTATAAAGAAGTTAACCACCAAGAAACTCTACCTGATTCAGAAATGGTGTAGCTGAGCAGGCATGGCTACTCAAGCTTGTCGGACAAACTGTTAACTGGCAAAAAAAGCTGCATGACCCCAGGCAATGAGGTTCAGGACAAAGTTTTGCAGGAGGAAATAAAAGGTGGCAATTGTGGTTGTGGGTAATTCTGTCCTGAGAACAATGGAAACATATCTCTGTTATCTGGACTTGATATGGTGGCAAGCAAGCTGCCTTCCAGGATCTGGAGGGTGAGATGTTATTGAGATCTAACAGGACTTTTCTATCCCTTTCTGCTAATGACGAACTTGGGAACAGCCTGGAGCAGGTCTGAAGGCTCAGGGAGCAGAAAACCAGGGAGACCCTAGGCAGGGACCCCATGAGGTTCCCTGCTATAGGAACACATTTGAAGTGTAAACATAACATGAAAGGAGGGGCAAGAAAGAGGATAAAACATCTTGACAGTAAGTGACAGAATCACCACTCCTGTGAATTTTGCAGCAAATTACTGGAATCAATCTTTTTTGATACTTTTTTTTGAAAAAAACAACCACCAGAGAATCTTCTACATCTGTTCCCAGGTGTTGGGGGGGAAGCATTGACAAAAAACAGGGAAAGATAACTTGGGGAACAGTTAAGTTTGTAAACCTTTGGATGGGAAGGACAAGAAAATTAAATCTATGTATTTTTGTCAGTCTTCAACAAATTCAGAGACCTGGGAGAGAAGTTCTTCAGCTTAGTAGAAAAAGGAACTGAAACAAGTAGGTGGTCTATAAAGACATGACATAAACCAGACAGGAAAGACAGAAAAATTTGGCCAAATTGTGAGTTCTTTCTGAACATGAAGCTCAAGAAAGAGACATGGGAAATGAAAACTTAGACTGCATCTGAGCACGGAAAGAACATATTGACATGAAAGCTGAAAGGTAAAGGCAGAAAATGAGATGTAATTTTAAAGAAAACAGATGTGAAAGGAAGATATGGGAGATCCTTGGTTCAGTATCCGTCAAAAAGAGAAAGTTATCAAAGAAAAACTTTAGAAAGGAATAGTTTAAGATGGAAGACTTCAATGACTTCTTGAGGGTTTTCCTAGCTCTGTAAGCTTTAGTTTTCTTAGGAAGTCATTAGCTGTTATGGTTTTGGCTCTGGAGAACAGGTCTTCTAATTATAGTGGAACAAAACAAGGTGCATCACTGTTTTTCTACAATTGGTTGTGCCTTCATTTCCATTTATTTATTTATTTATGGATTTCATTGCAACAACAACAAAAAAGATTCCTTCCAGAAAAAATTGGGAGAATTTCAGTAAATACAATTTTGGAATAGAAGACTCTTTAAAAGAGCTCCTTTCAAAAGATAATTTGCAGACCATGTGAGGTTTCTTTGTTCTGTTCATCTGCCCAGTAATGTGGTTTGGATACACCATAGGACTGGGAGTATGTCTCAAGAAGTATTAGTTTGTAAGAGGTACTAGTCATTATGTTGAGTGATTCATATTTTTGACAATTTAGTTAATTCAAGACATTAAAATCAACTAAATTGTTAAACCTTGACAATTTAATTGTTTGGGGTTTTTTTGAAGTCTTATTACAGGGTTGGTGAAAGGAAAATGAACAGCGTACTCATGCATACTTGATTTACATCAAGATCTTGCAATTGTGTGTGTAAGTCACATAATGACTTTGAAGGGTTCAGGGCTTATGTGTTTGCCCAATTGAACTTTACTAAGTAGTTGTATAGTGAATCAATAGCAGTGTTTAGGAGACAGCAGCTGCAGGGTGCCCTGGTCAGTAGCTGCTGGGGCAGGAGATACTGCAAGAGAGACATGAGGGTACGCTGAGGACACACGGAAAGAACGATATGCAAATGGAGAAAGGGGACTCGTGAGGAGAAATGTGGAGGTAAATTTTGAGAAATGTAATGGAGATGTACTAGGGGACATTGCTGTGGAGATGGCTGGTGATGCAGCCTTGAAAGGACATGCTTGTTGCTGGGTAGTGTGCCCTGCTGCATATGACTCACACGAGGGGCACCCTGAGGGCATGTAGCCTATGTGTGGCCCATGAAGGTCAGGAACACCTTTGAGGGTGTAGATTAGGTGTTGAGCATGGGTAAGAGAGAAGGATGCTATTTCTCTGAGCACTTAATTTATTTTCTTGCTCTTTTCTCAATATCTAACAAGCAATTAAACATTTCTGTTTATTTCAAATGAATTATATTATGTGAAATGCTGCGAGTTGAAACAGTCTTGCTTGCAACAGTAGTGAAAATACGAAAGTCTTAATAATGAGATGCTGAATGAAATATATTCAGACAGAGCAACTGCAAACTTCATGAACCTTGGCCTGTTCACAGTCCTAATTTACATCACCTTAGGAGAGGTAAGATTGTAATTATTCTCAAGATCAAAGTCCCCAAAGGAGGAAGATGTCTGCTTAAAATCTTCAGAAAATCAGATCCTTAAAAAAATCTCAGACTGGCCCAAAGCGTTAGAAATCTGGAAAATCTCATAGTATGAATGTATATAGAGAAGGAAATACAGAAAATGACTAATGGTAGAATTATTAAATAATCAATAGTTTATTCTTATGAAATGCAAGAAATACAAGAAATCAACAGAGACACAGTTCATTATGGTCGACAAGATCTAAATCTCTCCACAAATATATATTAATCCCATACCAGAACAATTATAACCAAATATTTTGACCAGAATATATGATATATGTATATTAATTTCCCTAAATATTTCTGTACAGTAGAATAGCTTGTGAAACAGCAACTGCTTACAAAAGCATTTATTTATAAATCTTTGAAGATATTGCATTCCTTTTTAAAAACTGCAGATTTGTGTAGAAATTAAGAGAATTTAAAATGGTGCATAGAGCACTCATAAAAACACAAGCCTCTGAACATAAATTTATGCTGTCATGGACTTCCAGTTTCTTTATCCTTGGCAGAGATGATGTGGGTGTGTTGCGTGAGTGGTCTCAGATTTGGAACAGCACTTCTTCAATATGGCAGAGTATACAGAACAGGAGTTTCTCCTTCTGTTTTCACAGTACTATCTTCTGTTCTTTTTATGAGTTCTTTCCCCCATCTTTAACATTTGGTTTTGATTCACTGTGACAGACAGTAGGACTACTGAAAGACAAAAGGAAGAATCCAGTGGAAGGCATATTAGAAATGACATACTCCAAATTAACCAATCCCAAGGTATTGTGTGTGGACCACTGGTGGTTTGTCAGGTCCCAGTGGGAGATCTGCAAGCAGTCTGTTGAGCTCTAGTGCCAAGAGTTACCAGTTAAACGTTTGGTAATGTTGCATGGTGGTCCAATGGAAGTCTTCACAGATGACTGGTGCTTGAAATCCAAAATGTTTTGGAATCAGTGCTCAAAGTATCTTTGTAAAGGTTAGAAGATGTTGGCAGCGTATTTGTGTATTATCAAATGGATTAGCAACCTACAAGCTGCACTAGAAACCTGCATCAGTTGAGGGGCAACAAGCAATAATTGGTCTGTCCTGTCACAGTTTGTTCCAGAGAGAGATGCTAATAAAATCTCAGTTATGCAAGTCAAAGGACACCTCTTTTAACTTATTGATGTTTTAGATTATGTTTTAGATTATGTCGTGCTAGGAAAAGTCTAGGTTTGCAGGTAGAAGATAAAATTTTTACTATGGGATTCAAGAATGGCATACCTTCAAAGCCTTCAAGTCGTAGATATGGTGCAAGGAAGCGCAACCATGTTCTTTACTTCTCTTCTGTACTAGTTAAGGGTATCATCTAATGAATTTCCCACATGAGAACACTTTAAAGCCAACAGCTCTCATCCTTCATATTATTAGTTCCTGGCAACACTGGAATCTGGCTGATTCCAAGCTACTTTTAACATTCATGGTGTTTCTTCGATACTTGTTACTGCCCAACTTTTTCCTCTGTAAAACTCTTCACATTCAAATGAGCATACCAAAATCTTGCAAGTCTGATGAAAATGCCATTATTCTTTAGTACTACAGTATTAAAAGCAAACTTGTTCACTGAGAAAGGTTTCTCAAGGTTTTCACCTCCAGAATGCAACAGGGAAACAGCTGCGTATCTTTCTTGCTAAAAGCATGTCCTTGGGAACTGTATGGAACTTGTGAGACTAGTAATGAACCACAGCATCAAGTAATACTGAATAATTTATTTGAAAAATCCAACCTAAAGTCAATCATATTGAGAATAGTGGTTTTCCCAATCCAGTATCCTTTCTCTAGTGGCAGCCAATAAGCAATAGCAGCATTTTCATAGCTTTTTAATATGAAAATATTTCAGTACTTTTATTCATTTTTTTTCACCCACATCTGAACCCATTGATACTCTTGGTGTATCATTATTCCTGTTGGATGACCTGAACTATAGAGGTACTATATTACCATTAATGATATTATCTACTTCATTCCTTATGGATCCAAAGATTCTGTCTGCTTCTGAGACAGCTTCTCTACACAAATTACTGTGAGGGAAGTAAGCGGTATTAGCCAAACTTGCATTGTAAAAGGATGCGTGAAAAAAGAATGTAGTATTGCAAAAATAGCAAAGACTCAGTGATCTTAAAAAGTGAACCGGAGCGAACTAGAGGAGGTGTGGCTGGATAGATGAGAGTGAAGGGGTATTTGCAGGGATGGAGACTGTGCTTCCAGTCTTCTGTGGGTAAACAGTTGAATCTTTTCATTTCTTGTTACAATTTTCACAACATCTCAGCTGTGGCAAGAGGACCAATGTAATGCTCCAATCATTACCAGTTTCTTGTGACCCACTGTTTGGCTCTTGACACGTTGGCTTGTACATCCAGCACCTAATATTTCCAGATGGTATCCCATAAAAATTCTGGCCATGTCTGCTTATTTTTTTTAGATAAAATGAGCCAAAAAAAATCAGTTCAGTCTGTTATAGCCAAGAAAGTGATACCTTCTGCTAGAACAAAATAAAATA
>WEIS01058156.1:0-11066 GCA_013389965.1 Todus mexicanus
GCAGAAGCATCAGGTTTTTGTTAGTTCCTGGGCTATCTTCACAGTAGGGCATGATACTGCAGCGGGTTGTATATTTTGGGATGGGCAAGTCACCCTGTTAGTTCTTCAAGGAGCAATACTCTGGTCTTTATCTTCACCTAATTTGTCTTAGTCACTACCCTTCCTGAAACACAGAGGACTCTATGACTAAAAAAACCAACAGACAACACAACAACAACAACAGAGAAGCAGAAAATGGAGAAAACAATCAAATAAACTGAACAAAACTAAATTATTGATAAAGGCACACTTCCAAATGCCATTGTAGCAGGAATAGCAATAATACGTGCCTGAAATACCTTATCATAAAAGGATGCAAATCAAAACTCATTTCTCTTTATTTTTTTCTTTGTTGATGGCAGATGTTGTGAGCACTAAAAGTAGACAGTGAATATGTGGAGAAATGTATTAAATGAGTCTCTGGAATGACTGACACTTCTGAGTTGTCGGGAAATGATTGATGAAGAGATGATCAAGTTTCCTGGCTTTGAGGTTATCACAGAGTTATCTTTGTTGAGTTCATAAAATGGAGATGCTGACTCACAGCTTGATGAATAGTTTCATCTAGGAGCTGAATTATTCAGCAATTAAAAATACATTTTAAAAAGGGGCGATCCTGTTTTTCAAAAAGCCTTTTTAAAAACTTAGAATGTTGATAGAAGGAGGTTGCAAAATCCAAATCAGCACATGTGTGATTTGTTTGCTTGTTTGTTTTGGTGAGATAATATTTTATCTAAAATCAAACATACACAGAAAGAAAATAGTGGAGACCTTGATGGTCTGTTTCACGTAAGGAGCTTCTCATTCTCTTGTGCGGGTGACCAGTTAAAAGGGAAGTAAGTAACATTTCCCTTTGTCCAGGATGGGTAGAACTTCATCAGTGTGGGTTCTTAAGTTCTTCTGCTTGAATGGAGCACAAACAAGAATGACACCCAAGTGCTGGCAAGTGATGGAAGATTGACAAGGAGGGTTGTAAATACACTCAAGTGACTTGTAGCTGGGGTGGCAAAAGACACATATCTCATCCTGATCGTTGCTTGGTCTTACGTGTTTAACAAGCAGAACACAGGCCTGTGATAGAGGCATCCTGTCGAACATGCTTGAGATTCCTGCCCTGCTGAAGGAAAGATCAAAGCACAGTGGAAACTATGCCTGTGAAAATCGCGGATATATGGGTGAAAGCAGCAGGTTTGAAATCTCTCTCTCTCTGTCAGGTACTGAGCTCCGTGCTGCGCGTGTTCCTAGTGGTGTGTCTCTGCCTGGGTGCTGCTTTGGACAGCCCCCTAGTTTGTGAGGTACTGAGAATAAGTTTCCTCTTTGTATTTGATCTGTGGTTTTGTGGTTGCTCCTGCATCCTGCCTGTGTTGGTTCACGCAGCGAGATCAAACTGTAGAGAAAACATCGTGGGCTTAGCATATCTTGTCTCTTCCTCCCTTTTCCTCACTCAGTTCTCTCTGTGTCCAAGCAGAGAACAGGTAGGTTCTTCGTTTAAATCACTTATTCATGTACAGCTTTCCTTATATCCTGTGTGTATTAATCCATCTTAGTATGAGGTCCCTCACTCTTCCAGCTGCAAAAGGTCACACCAAACAAGGAAAAGGTGAGTGAGTCTGCCTGCCAAAACTTTTTGTCCTGGAAAGAAAAGCTGTGATCAGCAGAGATCACTGAAGCACCGCAGTACCTCAGTCCTGACTGTTAATGGGTTCAAGGGCACGGTGCTTAATTTCTGGTTTGCTTCGAGCAGCACTGTCTGCTTTGCCAAAACCAGACATGTGTAGGTGCTGGGTGGTTACTCAGCGTTTCACGGCCTTTTCAGGGAAAAATAAACCGCTAAAATATGTTCAAATATCTCAGAAGAATGTAATTATTAAATAAATGGATGTGTTTTCTAGTCCCAGTAGCCATGGGCTGGTGACAGAGGGACATTCACATGGTGCTGGGTTCTCACTGAACTAGTTACTGTGACACGGACAGGCCTGCTCACCATCTTCCGTCCGGCCATCAGCATACTTGTGACTGAAGCCATGACTGTAGATGGAGGTGACCAGCATAGTCTTTGGAAGCTTTCTTATCAAATCTATTCAATGGGAAATTGCTACACGATCACCAGGGCTCACACCGGAGGATTTGGGGATGAGGATGACTTCCCAGCTCATTTAGGAACAGGCTGGGCAGCTTCACTTGGCAGGGAGATGGGGGACTCCAGTTCTATGGAAAAAAAAAGTAGTTTTCATCAGTGGGGACAACAGAAAGTCTTTTTCAAGGGACTGGGGGGGAGGGGTGACTCAGTGATGCTAGTCCATACATCAGTTCAACCTCTCATCTACTTTTATTGGTATTGATGAGGTGCTTAGGACGACGTATTGAGAGCTCTAATCTATACTCAGTGCTGCAGAATCGTTAGCCCCAAGATGTCATCTACTTCTCATCTTTTTGTTTTCCTTTGTTTCATTGTAACAATCAAGTTTAGAATAATGGAAGAGGTTAAGCAGATGTTCAAATAAGACTGAAACATTTGTTTGCTGACTATTACGTGCTGATGGTGCAGTATAAATAACAAATAATGCAGCCAAGAATCACAACAGCGTGTCCCTGGGGAACGAGTAATGATATTTAAGCCCTATTTCAGCAAAATCCTTGAACACACACATACTTTCTAAAATCCATGTTTAATCTCTTCAATCAAGATAGTCTCCAGCGTACTGAGAGCACTAGAAACAGGGACTTGTCACGTACAGAGCTCAGGAGGTGGGAAAGCAGAGACAGTTTGTGATGCTGTGGATAAATCGAGCACCTGCAAGGAGGCTTGTAGAGGCTCTGTGGAAGGGTGGAAGGGTGCTCCTGCTCCTTGGGGCTGCACTCTGGGGGTGCCCGGAGGAGGACAAGGGTGCACCCCTTCCTCGTCCCTACAAGGACTGTGGGAAGAGATGGGAGGAGAAGGGGTTACCCCCACTGTCCTCCTGCCAGAACAGCAAAACGAGTTCCATCTACAACCTCAGCATCAGCATTTTTTTTTTTTCTTTGGGCAACTAACGTGTCTCCAACTTCCATCTTAATAAAATGATTACGTTAATTAATTTTCATCGAGTCACTGGACACTGAGCTTATCCCTGTTAGCACAAATAAAGATTAATCAGCCAAGAAAAGATAGTTTCAAACCACATCACTTGTAAATGTAATAAATGTTTAATGTGAAGATGAAAGAACTGTACATAATGCTGACAATTCACTCTCTGGACCTTCCTTGCTCCTTGCTTTAGTAATGATCTAAAACTCACCTAAAATCTATGCCTGGAAGTATAAGCAGCTGATGTTTTTGAAGGCTTTTATTAGTATTCTTCTGAATGAGAGTAATTAATGTAGTTATTCCTCAAAACCAAATACTAGTATTGCTCTCTGCATCGTTCTTCTTTGAAATCCAATTTAGCTCTGCTCTACAGGGGTCTGACTTCTTTTTTTTCCCCCTATTGTTCNTTAACATTTCTGGCTTTCTCTTTAGCTGGTGGATTGTTCTGAATCATAGACTGTTTTGAGTTGGAAGGGACATTAAAGGTCACCTAGTTCCAACCCCCTGCCATGGACAGCAACACCTCCCACTAGAGCAGGTTACTCCAAGCCCCGTCCAGCCTGGCCTTGAGCACAGTCAGTGATGGAGCATCCACAGCTTCCCTGGGCAACCTGTGCCAGTGTCTCACTACCCTCAGAGTGAAGAAATTCTTCATAATTTCCAATCTAAATCTCCCCTCCTCTAGTTTAAGCCGTTCCCCATCATTCTGACTTCAAGCCCTTGTAAAAAGTCCCTCCCCAGCTTTTTGTAGGCCCCTTTCAGATACTGGGAGAATCATCTCCCTCCACCCATTGGCCACACTTCTTTTGATGCAGCCCATGATATGTCTGGGGCTTTCTGGGCTGCACTTACATATTCCTGGCTCCTGTTGAGCCTTCCATCAACCAGCACCCCGAAGCCGTTCTCCTCAGGCCTGCTCTCAACCCATACGTTGCCTAGTCTCTCTTTATGCTTGGGATTGCTCTCACCCATATGCAGGACCTTGCACTTGGCCTTGTTGAGTTTCACCTCTTGAGCCTGCCAAGGTTCTTCTGGATGCTATGTTGTCAATATTTGTCTAGGCGCTGCAGGTATCAGTCAGCATTTCTATCTCTAGCTGTGTAAGCAGTATCCAGCTTATATTACCTCCTAAATTTTCTTTAGTCCATGGACAAAGACAAGTACGTCCAAACACATCTTTCCATTTAATACTTTATACAAGGCATGGGATAAGGTAGAAAGCTTAAGATGTAATGGGATTTATTTTGCAATATCTGGATTAATTAAAAGTGGGTAGAGATTGTGGAAGATAGATGTGCTTTGCTAATAATAGCAGTGGTAGTAATTCTGGACCTGGTTTTTTTTTGCTGCATAAGAATTGATTTTTTTAAAAATACTTAACTCTGTTCTTGAAAATTGGGTTGGAAATGATTTATATTACAAAGTTAGGTTCAGAGTTAATGAAGCTGTAGAGGTATAACCTGGTTTTCAGAATTTCTTCCACCGGACATGGATAATTTGTCTCATGAAATCTTGAAGCATTTAAATGACAAATGTTTGAAGGTAATTGTTAAACTGTTTAATTTCATTTTGGAATAAATGTTAGATCTCAGCCTTTTGGAGAAATACAGGAGAGAATATATACCATATACCTACTGCTACTCCTTTGATTCTTCATGTATTTTTAATCCTTCTAACTATTCTACTTGGACAAGGTAATCTTAGAAATTCATTGAATCCTTGTTTCTGATCATGAATTATCTGCGACGACTTTGATTTCCGTAAATGAGCACCTTCAAACAGAGTGGAAACTTTTGGCAAACATAAAGCAGGAGGCAGCTCAAGCTTGTGATCTTTTAAAAGCTGTTTGGGTCTCACACAGCTTGTAGGCCCCTTAGGCTCCATGTTGCTTCTTTCATTCTGTGATTTGATTTTTTGATAATTTCTCCTTTTCTGGAGCCAAATCTTTTCCTGCTATTTTAGTGTCATCTGGAGGATCGAGAATTTATAAGCAGGTGAAGGATAGCCAGGAAACATTCTTATGACTATAAAAAAAAATTCAGGCTAAATCTCTCCTAAATGAGTGTTCACAGGAGTTTTGTTTTGTATTGAAAAAAACCCCAAACATTTCAAGACAACAGGATCATTTTTGTTTGATGGCTGTTCTGTTGCCAATGTGATATAAAAGGATTGCACCAGCATATTTTCCAGCAGAAAGTTATGTTTTATCATAAAATACACCAACAACACAGTTCTCCTTTGATGTCTCTGTGGTCTGTCTCCTGAATATACTGTCGTGGGCAGCATATAACGCTATAAAAACTGAACTCAACTTTGATGATAAATCAGTCTCTCCAAAAGGAATGAGGGTTCTGGAACAGATAGAGGTAAATTATAATAACACCTTTTATATTGTTTTAATTTTAAGTAATAAAAAAAAAAACCACCCAACAAATGAACAAACTTATTTTCCCTTTTCTTTTAATTTGATTTTTTTTTTAAGACCACCAAATTCTCTTCAAGAAACTAAATATCTCTTAAAGAAACTAAATGTTTCTTTAAGAAACTAAATATTCTCATGAATATTTCTAAAAAGTTAACCAAACTAAATGCAAACTCATGCTGTCGACTTCTTAACTTTTGTGTTTAAATAGATGGCAAAATAAGTCTGTCCCCACTTGATTTGTCCCAAGCTAGCTAATCTGTTGGTAGATAGAGATAAACTGATAAATATATTTTGACAAAAAAGCATTCACAGCTGGAAGTTATGCTGATTATTATCTTAATCAATGAGAAAGGTCACTCTTGCGTTGAAGTGAGTTGGAATAAAGAAAAGGAGTTTATTATAGTCCGACATCAGTACTTCCTTTTATCAGTGGGCACTGTGGGGAGCTGCAAGGAAGAACCAGCTATGCCAGACAGCAGAAGGGGCATCTTCTGGGACATAAAAAGAGGGAAGCGGAGCAGTGGACTTTGCCCTAAACTAGGTGATGTACATTGCCCAAACATTGTCTGTGGTCTCCGACCTTTGGTCCAAAATCAAGTCTGAAAATAAATCTCTAATTACAACAGATAATTCTGTGCAACCATCCACATCCAAAGTCGCACCCTGGAACCACCAGAATATTTGCTTTTCCTCCTTCTGCCCAGGTTTCTCCAAGATCAGCTGCTTCTCATGTTGCCAACTGTGTCGCTGAGATTGAGTTTCCTGCTTCTCACTGCAACGCTCTTTGTGCGTTGCTTGTTTCCTCCATCACACGCTAAATGTTTTAATACCATAGTGATATATACTTGGCAAGGAGATGGCAGGGAGGGAGGGGAGCAGCACATCCTTCCTTTTCACATTTATTATCGGTGCTTCATCCAGAACACATTTAATGAGGCTCCGGATGAAATATGTGAGTCTCATCCCTTCGAGCACAATTTGCAAGCACAGAAATATAAAGGAATAGATAACAGATAGTACTGGTTGTTAAAGCATGGATAATGGCCCGTGGGTTTAATAAACAAAGAAACGTGAGAACAAATTATGTTTCTTACAGTCGGATGTTTTGATCATTCAAGCAGAACAGGAGAAACTGCTCATGCACACATTATTACAACATGGAGAAACAATTTGTATGTGTCGACTGTATTTACAGTACTATCCTCAACTTTTTTGCCACAAAAACAAATTGCCTGTATTACTCCTCACAGGAGAAGTGTATGTACTCTAATCTATTTTTTTAATGTTATATTTTAAGGAATACCAGAGGACAGAAATTGGTGACGTTACGAGATATTTAAAAAATAGTTGTTTGAATGCGGATAGATTTAAGGCTTGAGTGCACGTGGCATTTAAGGAGCACTACCACAAGCTGCTTTTGTTTTGGTTGGGGTTTTTTTAAAGTTATTTTTATGATTGTCCAGTATTTCCAGGGTTTACAAAGAGATCTTCTATACACTAGGTCATAGCCTGGCTTTGCAAATGTTTTCCTGGGTTTTAATGAAACATCCCAGACGTGAGGCGTAGGATTTATAACCACTGGAGAACAGGAGTATTTGCTGCCCACACTGGGACACCCAGAGTGATGCCTGAAGCAAGGATATGGTCCTAAGAGGCTTAAAGCACTTTTAACTCTCATTGCAACTTGTCTTCAGATCCAAATAAGTTTTCCATCTTACTGCTCATCGTACTGAGCTCCCTGGTTAATGTGTATTCAGAAGCAGACATGCTGAGCAAGAGAGAGCGAGGTTCTGCCAGCCCAGTCACAGGGGGAATCAGTCGCTGTGGGGTTCCCAAAGGAAGCGCTGGATTCACTTTGCCTCCGCACAGAGAGATCTGCCAGTCCATGGGGTAATTCTGCCCCCGTGGATGTTTAGATGCTGTCTCTGGAGGCTTCTGAAAACTAGGCTGGACTAAAACATGAGAAAATATTTCATGGAAACTATGTTAGAAAGCATGAGCTAAGCAAGCTTTTCCCTCTGTGAATCTCCCAAACTGCTTGCAGATTCAGATTATATTCAGGTTTTTGACTTTCAGAAGGCAAACAGAAATCGTTCTAGTCCTGAAGGACTAGATCATTCCAACTGCATTTCTCGGAATTGCACGTGTCCACAGAAGCCTTGCTACCTGAAAACAGATTTTTGCTACAGTCAGGGGGAAAAAAAAACAAGTGGACAGATTAAAAATATATATACCTCAAGGGAATGGTTTTTTTTTAAAAAAATTAAGTGATTTTAAAACTCCTGTGAAGACTCTTTTAGGAAAGATTTTGCCAGAATTTTTTTATAGTCATACAAATTTTCCCTGACTATCCTTCACCTGCTTATAAATCTTCAATCCTCCAGATGACGCTATAATAGTAGGAAAAGATTTGGCTCCAGAAATGAAGAAGAAGAAGAAATCATCCAAAAAATCGAGATCTGAATAAAACCGTATATATAAAAGAACAGTATTTTGGAACAACAGATGTGAACATATATTCCAACGATGTGAAAACAGCCTTTTTTAGACTAAAATGTAATCCAAACAGTGGCTTGTCAAAAGTAAAAGCTTTGCTTCCTCCATCTCCCTACGGAGAACATTTAAACTCAACATTTTCAATTACCAGTTAATAAACTTCAAGGTGCACCTTCCTGAACATCGTGTTCATGAAGATTCAGCCCAACTCTGTTCCAGGATTCAGTGCATTAAAGAAAGCAGGAGCTCAACTTTGCTGTCGTATAAAGGAAGTTTGGTTTGCATTGGCCCCTTCTCACGTGCATATTTAAAAGCTGCTTTTCTTTTTCAGTAATTTTATGTGTTAAAACTTATAAATGTAAAATATAGTCGTCATTTAGTCCAAAAGTTTCCTGGAGTAGGGTTTGGCCTGTAGGTACTTCCTTAAGAGCTTAGCTGATGTAAAAATAACTGTTGTTTAGTCTTAGCACAGCCAGAGGGTCTCTAGAAAATAATAACACGCTTCCTTTATGCATTAGACAAAATACAGCAATGTATCGATAACAGAAATTACAAGTGTTCAGCATTTATAGCGAAAGAGCTCAGGATGAACGATACATGCGGTGAAGTAATAATATTAATTCTTCTCTTGATTTTTTGGAAGACTGATCTGGGTACATAGGCAACAGCTGCCTGGTCGAATACCTTCCAAAAATCAGCCTAGGATTATTAGTCGGAGCTTTCAGTGTAGTGCATCCTATTATAACACCGTGAAGCTGTCACCGTACCCCAGCGAGTAACACTAAACGCTGCTCAGACATGACTTGCTCCGGTGGAATTCTCCAGTTTCCTGCAGTATAGAAAATGAAGCCCATGTGCATAGTTAGAGCCAGCTGGAAGCTCTTTAAATTAGATGGGCATGAGCTACTTAGAAGATCGGACACTCCTCCAGATGCTGCCACAATTGAAAACAAAATAATTTTCCTTGCATTGAGACACCCACGTAATTTCTGGCTGTCAAGAGATTGGCATATTTTGACAATTTAACTAAAATAGATGGTTTCAGGGAATAATATAAAAGCTGTAACCTTTCTTGTCAAGGAACTTTGTTTTTCCTTTAAAAATGTGTTGCGATAGAAAAGAAATTAAAATAAACTCCAAGAAAAGAAAGAAAAAACAACAAAACCTGGATGTACCATAAGAACTTTAATAGCAATTATTAGACTGGCTCAGAAACTAAGTGATGAGAATCTCTCTTCCCTACATACACAGTCACGTGAAGGCGTGAAAATACCCACCATCTGCTTTTGCTTGTGCTTTGTTTAGCACGCAGGGTAGTGACAAGGAAAGCTCGTAAGACTCCCGGGTTTTATTTCCTTTTTCAACTATGGGTACAATTTGTCTGACTGAAAGTGGGGGGCCAAAATTAGGTGAGACAGCATGTTCAGCCTGGATGCCTGCTTTTAGTCATCGTTCAGCTGCTCAAGGGCGAGCATCTCTCTGCCCTGCTTACACAGAAGGAAGCACTCTAAGATGTCAGATGGAGAAATTACATTCCTGCAAAGCTTTTCAGGTCATTGCACCAGTGTGAAAGAAATGTGTTTGCTGAGCGGCTATGCAACATCATCCCTCAGTCTCCTGGTACAGCTCTACATATGTAGGCTAACTCCTTCATTACAACTCTCTCCATGTACTTCTTTAAAAAGACCTTCAAGGCTCCTACTCATCTCGGTATCACCAAGACCTTTGCAAAACACAAGATAGAGCAGGACTATCCCCCCTAAAAACAGGAGGCCCTGTACAAGAGCTGAAAGCAGAGCCATAGCTGTGCATCCCCCAGCATGAGGCGGGCAGACAAGACATTGCACCCACCTCACCACCTCTCTCAGGAAACTCAACTTATTCCTCAGCTAGGTCCAGAAAAGACAGTTCTTACAAATTCATGCATCAGATCTGCCACAAATCAGCCTGCCACCAACCAGTGTCCTGTGCTGCCAGCAACACACTCTCGGGGCCTCTCCAGAATGGAGATGTACTGAGTGGAGATGTGCTGTAACTTGTTGCCAAGAGAGAGGCATCCCTTTGGTACTGGGTGGGAGTCAAGGAGGTTGAAGTGGGACAAAGAAGGAGAGGCAAGGGCAAGAGGTTCTCTACTTCTTGGACAAGGCATCATTTCTCTTTGCCTGCAGAGCCAAAGCATGGATCATTGTACCAATTTCAGTTTTGCGGAAAGTCCTGGGATGATTCAGTAATAATCATCATCATCGTTGTGACAAAGGCGTGAAAGAAACAGATTTGTTTGTTGTTTGTTGTAGATTTGTGGTTTGGTTTTGTTTTGGGTTTTTTTATGGAGGAAACAGATATTCTTTGCCGCTCAGTGGTACACCATTCTTAGTTAAAATATTGCAAGGTAATGCTGTCACTAATGCTGTGAATTAGGAGGTGTCACATGGGCACTAAGGTGGCCTCAGCCAGCACTGATTCAGCTGTCAGCCTAAAGATGAGGCCAGGATTCAGAGAACATTAGTAAGTTACTTCAGGTTGTTCTAAGTTGAGATGAACTTATCTGCAGTGACATCAGGCAGTAATCGTGAATTTTAATATCTTCTACCTCTCTGAACTTCTGCTGTGTGCTAATTAGTTCACAGCATTCTTGAAGAACCTGAATGTATCTAGTGTAGCCTAGTCTGTCTGTAGGATTCCACACCACGCACGCAGAATTCATCCTGTGACGTTACTTCCTCCAAATCAGTGGGTCAAATCCAGTACGAAAGGAAGGCATCAGTCCAGAACTGTGACCAGCTTGACACAAACACTCTGCCTCTAGCACAGTGTAGTGACATGTCTCCAAATACTTCCCTGGCATCACAAAAGATCAGCTGTTTCCACTCTTCAGAAAACAAAACATGTCCTGTGGAAACTCCTGTCTGGTGTCATCTGTCTTGCAGCTTGTCTAATACCAGAAGATGAATTAAAAAAGACCAAAACAAAACAGCATTTACTTTTAAAACCAACAATTGACAAGGTAGCTTGAATTTAATTTAAAAAGTCTATCTTTGC
>WEIS01058158.1:26886-41064 GCA_013389965.1 Todus mexicanus
AGTGGGGGACACAGGGACTGGGGGGGGCAGGGATTAATGGGGGACACTGGGACTGGGATGGACGAGGCCCAGTGAGGGTCACAGGCCTTTGGGGGGCAGGACACAGAGGGGGTCATGGGTTCTGGGACACACACACATAGGGGGGGACACAGGCCCTGGGGGGGCAGGGACTAATGGAGGTCACAGGTCCTGAGAGTGACCAGGACGCAGTGAGGGTTCCAAGCCTTAGAATTGTCCAGGACACACAGGGTGTCACGGGTCCTGGGGGTGTCCGGAGTCCAATGGAGGTCACAGGCCCTGGGGGGCACCGGGACATGGCAGGGGGACACACAGGTCCTATGGTGGCCAGTGCCCAACGAGGGTCACAGACCCTGGGGGTGTCCAGGACACAGGGGGAATCATGGGGCCTGGGGATGTTGAGGGACTAATGAGGATCACAGGCCCTGGTGGTGGACAGGACACAGTGGGGGTCACAAGCCCTGGGGGTCTCCAAGCTCCAGTGGAGGTCACAGGCCCAGGAGGTGGCCAGGTCTCAGAGGGATCACAAACCTTGGCGGTGTCCAAGCCCTAATGAAGGTCACGAGCCCTGGGGATAGCTAGGCCCTAGTGGAGGTCACAAGCCCTGAGGGTATCAGGACACTGGGATTATCCAGCCCCCTCTCCATAAAAGTGGTCCTGGCTTTGCCATCTTGATAAGATCCCCAGTGGAGGGTGGCCCTGCGCTGCCAGATCTTCCTCATGGGCAGCGACGCAGGCAGGTGGCCACAGCACAGGGGAGCCCACGGCCATCCCCAGTCCCCAGGGGCTGGTGAGGTTGGTGGCAGGATGGAGGCGCTGAGGAGTCTCCCCAGTGCCGGTGTTTGCGTACCCGGGTGGGGGTAGCTCTGGCAGCGGGGCTGTTGGGCATCCCGTGTGCCGTGACTCACGCCTGCATCACCGGCTGCGTGGCTCGGGGCTGCCCCGGGCTGGCGTGGGGCTGCCGAAATCATCGGGTGACTCACGCGCTCTCTCTCCTCATGGAAAATCAGCCGTCACGGGGCTGAGATCACCTGGGAAGGGACAGGCTGACAGAGCCGTCCTTCCTCCCCCGGGGCCACTGGCGAACATTTGAGGGGTTTCTGTGGGTAGGAGGGCGACAGGACACGGGGAGGCTTCTTGTGGCTTTACCCGACACCTCGGCTGCGTCAGGCCCAGCGGACAGGATGGTGTTTGTGTCTTAGGTGGCTTTTCTAACACCCCCCTCAGAAATTTAAGACTGTCTCTAAAGTCACCACCAGCTTCCAAAATCCAAACCGCATTTTATTAAAAAAAAAATAATTTACTGCATCTTATATACAAACCACTTATAAAATACTGACACCTAAATGGTTGCAGGAGCTGCGGGCGGGAGGAACGAGCTTTCCAGGCATGGCACCGGCTGGAACTCCAGGCAAGGGTGGTTGGTTCTACCACTAAACCAGCTCCGCTCGTCTCCGCAGCGATCACAACTCGAGGATCACACCTTGTCCCCCAAACAGAGGTGAGCCTGCAGCCCAGGATGATCTGCAGCAGGTTTAGGTGCTTTTAGGTTCTTCTAATTCCAACCCGTTGTTGGAGCTGGATGATCTTTAAGGTCCTTTCCAAGCCCAACCGTTCTGTGATTCTGATTTGATTGCTCCTCAAGCAGTCCTGGTGTATTTTGGGGCGTTAAGGAGAAAAGCTCCAGGGCTGCTCAGTGAGGCCTGCGTGCTGCCTGCCCGTTATCTCGTACAGCATCTCGGCGAGGAGCTCGACGATGTCTGCATTGCCGATGACGGGTCGGAAGAAGAGATCCGTGATGAGGGCGGGAGGGATGGATTTTAAAGTGGAGGCGATCAGCAAAATGCGGGCAAAGCGGCCCTGGTCCTCGGGGTGCAGGGGCTGCAGCACCTCCTGGAGCGCTCTCTGGGCTTCCTGCTGGAGGCTCTTGATGTGCAGGGAGGCCCTTAGCCCAGGGACATCTGTAGGGGGAGAGGAGGAACAGACAATGATCAGGGAGGCTGGAAAACACCCCCAGCGTTCTCCCATTCCCACCCTTCCCTGTTTCTCCGAAGGGGTCTCCGAGGCCACGCTAACGAGATGTGTGAAGGGTCTAGAGCAGGAGGCTGGGGAGGAGCGGCTGAGGGACCTGGGGGGGTTGAGCCTGGAGCAAAGGAGGCTCAGGGGAGACCTTCTGGCTCTCCACAACTCCCTGACAGGAGGTTGGAGCCAGGGGGGAGGTCAGGCTCTTATCCTAAGTGATAGGACAAGAGGAACCGGCCTCAGGTTGCCCCAGGGGAGGTTTAGGTTGGAGCTGAGGAACAATTTCTTGCCCACTGTCAAGGGTTCCCCAGGCCTGGCCCAGGCTGCCCAGGGCAGGGGTGGAGTCCCCCTGATCCCTGGAGGGGTTTCCAAGCCGTGGAGATGTGGTGCTGAGGGACACGGGGCAGTGGTGCCCTGGCAGGGCTGGGGTCCAACCGTTTGTTGGACTTGGGTATCTGAAAGGTCCCGTCCAACCAGAACCATTCTCTGATGCTATGGAGACAGCGCTGCTGTAGCTGTTCCAGGGCTGCCGATTGAGGGAGGAAAACTAATGAACCGGGCAAAGTCAGGCTTTAGAAACTAAATCCTGGCATCTTTTATCATCTGCAGGGCAGGCAGAGGCCTCTGGCTTTTATCACTCCATGTGGCATCCCTCCTCCCCGCTTCCTGAAGCATCTGGCAATGCTCGGAACATCTCCAAGCCATGAGGAGCGTGTTCAGACACTAACGTGCGTGGGACGCGCTCTGCTGCTGACAGGGGAGCTGTGGGGGCCGGGCACTCACCAGGGTTGAAGAGAATGGCTCCCTTCAGGTAGGCATATTCCTTGGGGCTCAGGTCCAGGCTCCAGAAGGTGTTGAGGCAGCTCTGCAGCCTCTGCACGGCGGCCAGCGTGGGCTGCGTCCGCTCGGGCTCCTGCCATTGGCTTTGGCCATCGAGGAGGATCTTCTTGAGCATGCTGGGGGCCGGGGTCTCCATCACCTCGAAGGTTACCATCTCCTGGACCAAGCCCAGGAGGAAAAGAGGCACCCAGCAGCTGTCCAGCAGCAGGAGCTGGTCCTCTTGCGGCAGCAGGCGGAAGGAAGGGAGGTTTTTCATGAAGCTGATGGTTTTAACCAGCACGTTGGAAGCCGCCTGGCAGGTGACACGGGGCGTGCGGAGGCAGACGGTGCGGTGCTGGTGGCAGAGGCAGCGTTTCTGGGCCGGGCTGCGGCCGCCGCGGCCGTGGTTGAGGTTTTGGCTGAGGAGGGTGTAGAGGATGGCGGTGCGCTTGTCCTCCCGGTGGCACTGGCACCTCTCGCAGTCCATGGCCATGCCACTGGTGGTCATCGCTGCGTGCGGCGGCCGGATCCTCGGCGAAACTCAGCTCCTGCTACAGCGAATGGGAGAAAGATGTAAAATCCCTCCCGAAGCCGCTATCGCAGGCGGGATCCGCCCCGTGCTCCCAGCTCTGCCAGCCCGTGGCTGCTCCGAGCTGCTCTTATAAGGCTGGGTCAGTGGTGAAACACCCCCCGCACAGCCTTGACCGCTCCTCCGTGATTAAACGCTCCTCGTTAAAATAAAAAAGCCCAACCACCCAACCCTCCCAGCCGTCCCTGGGCTGATTGGCCGAGCGAAACGAGTTCCCCGCGCGGCGCCAACGGCCGTTTTCTCAATGAAGAGCCGTCAGGGAGGGGGGGGTCAGCGGGTTGGGCGGCCTTATCGCGATTGCCCCACCAGTATAACCGGAGTCATTAACCCGGGCTGTACCATGGCACCAAGGCCCCGCGCTGGCGGCGGGCAGGTGTCGCTGCCAGGAGGTTCACACACACGCGCAGGGCGCTCATCTGGGCCCCGCGCTCAACGGCCTTGAAAAGAGCAACCTGGAAGTGGTTTTATCAGCAGGTGTTTGCTTAACCTTGCTGAACAGGAGAGTGTTACGGCTGGGGAAGAGAAATCCAGTGAACCCACGGACTGCGGCGTTCGGTCCCAGGCAGGGCTCGTTGGTTTGTGTCTTTCCACAGAAACGCTGGGCAGGGGAAGGGGCAAATTCTCAGGTTTTTTGCTTGAATGACCAGGGATTTTTATCTGTTGACCAGGAAAGGAGTCCAACCCCCCACTGGCTCCAAGCTCCTGAATTTCAGGGAGTTGTGGAGAGCCACAAGGTCTCCCCTGAGCCTCCTTTGCTCCAGGCTCAACACCCCCAGGTCCCTCAGCCGCTCCTCCCCAGACTCCTGCTCTAGCCCCTTGCCCAGCTCCGTTGCCNTTGGGGGGGATGGTTGGACTCATCCCAAAGGTCTGTCCTACACCCCCGGCTGGGGCAGCTCCGTGGGGGTTGCCGAGCAGCCCCCTCCCCGCTCTTTAACCCCTTCCCCGCCGCGGGCCCGGCCCACGCCGAGCTTTCTGGAAAGGCCCGGCCACGCCGTCGCCATAGCAACGGCGCCGCGCGGCCTCTCTCCCCTCCTCCTCCGAGCTGATTGGCCGAGGGCGACGCCAATCAAGCGGGGAGCGTTCGTGATTGGTCGAGTCGGGCGTGGGGTTAGCTCTCGAGTTCTTCCGTGTCTCCACTTCCGGTGGCGGCGTGAGGGGCTGAGGGCGGCGGGGCCGGGCAGGATGGGGCTGAGCGCCGAGGAAGCGGCGGAGCAGGAGGATCGGTTCGACGGGATGTTGCTCGCCATGGCCCAGCAGCACCAGGGCGGCGTGCGAGAGGTGAGGGAGCGCCGCTGGCAACCGACAACCGGCCACCGGCCGCCGCCTCAGGGCCCGGGGCCTGGTCCGGGGATGGGGCGGCTCAAGCTGCTCCTGTGTCCCCCGGCGCAGGGAGAAGCTAAATGGAGTTTAGGGAAAGTCCCGGCTCCTCCCCGGGTGGTTCAGAGTATCGCACGTGTGTCTCCTCCGCCTCTGGGAGTGGAGGTAACGGTGCAGGCCCGGCCCAGGCCCCAGGGGTGCTGAGGAAGGGCTGGGGAGCCCCTCCCCGTGGCCTCGCACCCCCGGATCCTGCAGCTTCCAAGCTTCGCGTGTGTGGGCCTCGAAAACCTCGGTGCTGCTGCCTTGCACGAGGTTTCGGTGGTCGCAGGCAGCGCCTGTGCCCGAGCACCGCAAAGCCAGAGGGCACAGGGGAGAATTGAATCTCTCTGTCCTGCTGCCCCAGCACAAGCACCTCAAAGGTCCCTTCCCACCCAAAGCAGTCTGTGATTCTGTGAAATGTGCTTGAGTGTCAATGTGGTTCCTGAGGTCAGGGCTCTGCTGACACACCTCACAGCATCCCAGTATCACCTCGGTTGGAAAAGACCTCTAAGATCATCCAGTCCAACCTTTCACTCTAATCTTTATCACCCCTAAGGCATGTCCCCAAGCACCTCATCTCTACGCCCTTTAGACATTCCAAGGGAAGGCGACTCACCCCCTCCCTGGGCAGCCTGTGCCAATGATGGGCAACTCTTGCAGAGAAAAATATCTGTCTAATGTCCAGCCTAAATCTCCCCCGGTGGAGCTTCAGGGCATTCGCTCTTGTCCTGTCGTTACTGACTTGTGAGAAGACACCAGCACCTGCTTCTCTGCAGCGTCCTTTCAGAGAGTTGCAGAGAGCAATAAGGTCTCCCCTCAGTGTCCTCTTGTTGAGACTAAACAGCCCCAGTCCCCTCAGCTGTTCTTCATAGGGTCTGTTCTCCAGGCCTTTCACCAGCATCCCCACCCTCCTGGCTCTTACTGGGGGCACTGGGTGCTGACCTCTAGTTNCCAGGCCTTTCACCAGCATCCCCACCCTCCTGGCGGCACTGGGTGCTGACCTCTAGTTTAGGAATAGTTAGACTTTATCTTAGAGGTCTTTTCCAACCTCGGTAACTCAATGAGTCTGTGATTCTGTGATCCTGCTCACCAATGGTCTGGAGAAACAACCCCAGTAACAGCTAACAGCTCCTCGTGCTGTAGCAAAACCCCCGATGGAAATCCCAGCAGGACAGAATTCCCGGGAAATAAAGATGAGCCGAATTTGCTGGAGTCTGGTTTTCCACAGGGGGGTTTGGGGATGCTGGTTTGTAACTGGTAATTAATTCATCGGCAATGCCTGGCAGCTTGGGGTACTGGAGTAGGTGACCTCAGGGTGACCTGAGAGGAAACTTATTGTCCTTTCTTCATGGAAACCACACAAATGCCTCTTGTGGAAACTGAGAATCCAGGAGCTGAGACTCCACAAAAGCCACAGGGCTGATTTCAGTACGATCCCAGCCCAGACAAACGGGGGTTACACAGAATAAAGGCTGCTCAGGAAACACAAGGTGGCTTGGAGGGCTCTGGGCTCATTGCTCTTTTTTCTCTCCACTCCTTCTCCCCTCCCCCTTCCTGTTTCTCTACCAGCTCGTGAACACGTTCTTTAGTTTCCTGAGGCGTAAAACGGATTTCTTCACCGGTGGAGAGGACGGAGTAGCAGAGAAGGTAAAAACCCCAAATCCTCGAGCTTTTACGTGTTCTAACTTCCACGCCACCCGTGTCTGTGCCACGTTAAGACCTCCCAGCCTGACCAGCTCAGAGCTTTACGGTGCATTTGGGGATGAGCAGCCTGTGCTGATGAAATTCCTCCCTGCAGCACAGGAATAACGAGCTGCCCCTCCCCGAGGTGCCCCTGCCCAGTGAAAAGTCAACGCGACTGCTTGTCCCAATGGTCCCGACTGTGCACGGTTGGGTTTTTTTGTGCCACGCTCTGGCCAAAGGCTTATTTGGAAAGCAAATTGGCCAGACACACTGACTTAACGGTGACAGACACCGCAGTGGCAATAACCCCGGGTTACCTTGTTTGTTTGCGGCAGAAGAAGCGCAAAGTCCAGCTCTCTGCACATGCAGCTGCACCTTTGTCTCGGGACTGCGGTGCCTGTACGGAGCGAGCAGCCCGGCGAGCAAACTTGGGCATCCGGGCGCCTTGTTGGCAGCCTGAGCATCTCCTGGCCAGGGGATGTTCCTCACCCAGCACAGGAGCTGAAAACCAGAATTGTTTTGCTGTAGGGAGATAAGAACCAGAGCCTTCAAACGCAAGCTGAAGGTTTCTTGTTTGTATGCCCCAGTAGAGCAGCTGTTCCCCTTCCTGAGCTACTGGAACTCCACCAGTAAAGCAGCAGCTGCCGCTGTGTGGGGCGTGTTTTAGTCACTAACATGGGCTGAGATGTGCCCTGTCTGGTCTCTGAAGTGGCACAACGAAGGCAGGGAAGGGGATGGGAGGCAGGATGGGTTCAAAGTAAGAAAGACAAAGCCTGCCCTTATTTTTTCCTATGCGAGAGGGCAGATCTCCTCGAATTCATGGGGACTTTGTGCTCCCAGGGTGCAAAACCCTGAACAGCGTTTGAGAAGTGAGCACTGGCTGGTGCTTTTGCAGCTCCTGGCTACGGCTGTGGGCAATTCCATGGCAAATCTGTGCTTCTGAGAGAAAAGTGTTCAAGTTCTCAGGTGATATCTGGTAAAATACTTTATGATCTTCCAAAAAGGTGCCCGATACTCTCACTGACACTACCCTGACTCTGACACCACAGCAACCAGAACAAAACCAGAGGAAGCTCCTTCCCCAGTCCCGCTCCCCCTTTAGCTTGAAGGAGAAAGAGGAGAGAGCTGGCAAATCATTGTCTTTTTCTGGGATGCCATTTGAGGAGCCCGTGTGGTGCAGAGTGAAGGGGGCGTGGTGGGACGTCGCGAGAAGCGTGGTGTGTGTGCACTGATGAGCTCGCGCTGTGTCAATAGTTTGCTCGTGGTTGGGAGCAGGCTGGGAGATGCAGCACATCTTGAATTCTGTGCCCTAGGAGGCACTGGACTCGAGCTGTGTAAATAAATCCTGCTTTTCCCATTAAAGCAGAAATACTTGGTGGTTGGGTACGAAACTACACGGAAAGGTGCTGAATCCTGCCCTGAAATTTCTAGGATAAATACAAACCAGTACCTAAATCCCCAGTCTGAGAAATCTCAGATTCCTTTTCTCAGGTTCGATGTTGTTTTCTGGAGCAGGCTCCGGTTCTCTTACGTGCCGCCTCGCACAGCGCTGCCGGCGTTATCGGCCACGGGGAGATTGCTCTGGCTCGCTGCCTGTGTACTCAGCTTTCCCTCCGAGCAGCTCGGCCGTTGGCATCAGAGACCTTGAGAGTTTGCTCTTGGTAGTCAAAACAACGTGAGAATTCGAAGCGAGGTTTGAAGCAAAGATTTACGGAGGAGGTTGCCCCTGAATTAAAAACACTGGGATTTTTCAAACGTTTCTCCTCTAAATCATGACGCTCGATCTTCATCTCGTGCCCAGGGGAAAGCCGAGTCGTGGGAAAGGTCAGGAGTAGGTAAAAAAACCTTGGATCCAGCGTCTCTGTTCTTCCAGCTGTCCGAGATGTTCGGAGGAGCTGTCAAACGGCTGGGTCAGGCACCTGCTCGTCCTGCTGGAATTGCACAAAGGCCAAAACAAACGGAGACCTTCAATTTCTGTTATCTCTGTGCAAATTCAAGGAAGAGCTAGGAAGGGCTACATCGAAATACTTTGAGTTTTCTCCTACTCTAGATTTTCAGTCAGAAAACTGGAGTGAAAAGTCACAGCGTCTGTGTGATTAATGAATGTTCTTGTGCTCCTCAGTAGACAGTGAGTTGGCTTCGCTTGGCTTAGAAAAAGCGACGATCTCTTAAACCCCTTCGACTCTTTGACCTGTGTTCCTGCCTTTCAGCTGATCACAGAGACCTTCAACCATCACAACAAACTCGCTCAGAAGGAGCGGAAAGAGAAGAAGGCTCGTCAAGAGGCAGAGCGGCGCGAGAAGGCAGAGAGAGCAGCGAAACTCGCTAAAGAAAAGCAAGAGGTGAACGAGCCAAGGATTAAGGAACTCACGGATGAGGAGGCGGAAAGGCTGCAGTTGGAGATTGACCAGGTGAGAGCCACGTCTGGTGCCTGCTGGTACCACCTAGCTCGTCTCCACCACAGTGTGTGGAGCAGTGAGTGGTTAAAATGGCCCAGACTGGTTCCCTTGCCCACCAGGCTGGAGCAAGTGGGGTGCTTCATTAAGCTAAATTAGCCCAGGCTCAACCACCACGTTTTCACCTGGTTTCTCCCGTAACTCTCTTTGCCTTTCTGCCTTCAGCGAGCTCTGAGTGTAGCAACACCCTCTGCTACAGTCACCAAGGTGTGAGGACCAAGGGGGCCTTCCCCTTGGCATCACCGCTTCCCTCTAACTCTTCTAAGAGCTGAAATTCCCCCTCAGTTCCAAGTCCTGCTCTTTAGTTTCAGCTGAAGAAGTTGAGGCCACCTAGTGTCAGCAGCACAAAGTGTCTGAGCATCTTGGTTCTCTTTTTAAACAGAAGAAAGAGGCTCAAGGACAGAGTAACAGCGTCCTGGCGAAACCCTCAGGGGATGAAGGCGAATCTTCGGATTCTAACAAACAGGTAAAGCTCATCTTGGGACTTTATTGTAGACCAAGAGAAATAGATTTGTGGACAACCATGAGAACCCCTGTGAACGAGAGGGAGTGTCCACACTTGACTTTCTTTAGAAGCACACACTTAATTCCCAAAAGCTTCGATATGGGGGGTTTGGGGCTTTTTTCCCTTGTAATTAAGTTTTAACAGAAACTTATTCATGTGGGGCTAAATTTTGGCGGATACCAAATACACTCACCTGACCTGAAATTCTTAACCAAGAACGGTTGTTGCAAGCGAAAGAGAAATGGAACCTTGAAAAGCTTCTTCCTTTATGCTCTAACTTGGTTGCTTAGGAGACAGATGATGAAGAGGAAGATGAGAAAGATAAGGGCAAACTTAAACCCAACTCTGGCAACGGAGCGGACCTGCCGAATTACAGATGGACACAGACTCTTTCAGAGCTGGATGTAAGTACGGCCTTGATACCAGGATTGGAGGAATCTGAGCTGGGGAATGAGAGCAGGGGCTGGTGGGAATGGTGGAGCCTTTGCCTTGTATCTCACGTGGAGGGATGTTGTATGTAACAGCAGAATTTCAGTAGCTAAACAAAATTCCCAGAAGCTGGAGGTAAATTTGCCAAACCATGGTCTTGTCTTACCCAGATGTTAAAATCTTGCTTCGTTTTTTATGGGCCCAGTTGGCAAACTTTTATCCTTTCACATCCCGCTCGTTTAGTACCCCAAGGAAAATCCCGTGCGCGCTTACTGCGGTGAAACCAAGGTGGAAAGTCTTAGAACAGCGGCGTGGGAGGGTGAGGAGAGACTTGGTTGCTCAGCTCCTCACATCTGGTCTTTGTCTGTCCCAGTTGGCCATCCCTTTCAAGGTGAACTTCAGGTTGAAGGGGAAGGACGTGGTGGTGGATATCCAGAGACGGCGCCTCAAAGTTGGCCTGAAGGGCCACTCGCCTGTCATCGATGGAGAGATGTTCAATGAGGTGAAGGTGGAGGAGAGCTCCTGGTTGATTGAAGATGGTAAAACCGTCACCGTGCACCTGGAGAAGGTAAAGCAGAAGGAATCGGGGAGGATTCAGACCCATCTGCCTCTGCCCTGGGGAAATAAGTCTGACAAAACCTGTGAATCCTTGTGCTTACCCTTGGTACAGGGTCATTTTCAAGTCAGAGAACCAGAGAATGAGAGAATCATTCTGGTTGGAAGACACCTTTAAGATCCTCGAGTCCAACCCAGCACTGCCAGGGCACTACTAACCCATGACCCTCAGCACCACATCTCCACAGCTTTTAAATAACGCCAAGTTTTGACATCTCTTAGTGACATAAAAATTCAGGGACGGGCCTTACTGCTTATTCCATCGGTTATCGTGTCCCTTCCGAGCCTCTCTAGGTGGTGGTGGTTTATAATCCCATTTATGTCGTGCCAACCGTGCTTTGCCAAGCTCTCAGACTTCCCAGTTGAGGAAATCCAGGCTACCTAAAGTGATTCAGAGTGAAAGTAGCGCCTGGGTTTTACTGACCTTTAGAAAACTGATTCCAGCAGCTTTTTCCTGTGACAGACGTAAAATTCCTCAAGGAAATCCAGGAAAAAATGAAAATATCTTTACTTCTCCACCCTTCAGATCAACAAGATGGAATGGTGGAACAAACTAGTCTCCACAGACCCTGAAATCAACACCAAGAAAATTAATCCAGAGAACTCAAAGGTAAGAACTGAAGAACTCCCCCCCTCCTTCTACTGAGTGGAGCTTTCTCATAAACCCGAGAATTTTCTACTCAACTTCTACGTCTTGGTTTTTGACCAGTGTAAAACCAATACTGGGGACAATATGGTGCAGTTGTGTCACAGAAGTGCCTCCAAAATTCCAAATAAATGAAGCTGAGCATCGCTGGGCGTCTGTATCTCAGCAGCCCGTGCCCAGAGCATAGCGTGACCTCCCTGTGTTGGTGTTCTCAGCAAGAAGGGGGCCCAAGGGGGGTGGTGTTATTCCAATTTTGATACGATTCTTTCCTTTCAGTTGTCAGACCTGGACAGTGAAACTCGCAGCATGGTGGAGAAAATGATGTACGATCAACGACAGAAATCCATGGGCCTCCCCACGTCTGATGAACAGAAGAAGCAGGACATTTTGAAAAAGTGCGTAGAGCTCATTTGTTTGGGGAGGCATTTGCTTTCCCGAGCCCTCCTCCTCTTCCTCTTTGACACAAAACTGTGAGCAGAAAGCAAGCTGGGCCTCAATCCTCCCCGAGTCCACATCTGCGGTTCTGTATCTTGGGTTGTTGGCCAACCACCAGTGTCTATAAAAACCCGTGGGGGTAGAAGGTGTAACGGGAAACCCTGTGCCTGGCTCTGGAATCATCCTAATCTGCTGATTCTGAGTCCAGCAAGCGCGGTTGGGACTGGAGGTGCCATCTCTGCTGAACTTTAACATGGTCTTGATTGTTTTGCAATCTCCCTCCACTCTCAGTAGCCCAGATACCGCCCCTCCCTCCACACCTGCCACCAGACAGCTGTCTCCAAGAGCTTTTATGTCTTTATTGCCCCATTCGGCATCTTGGCGGGGAAATTGCTCCAGGAGCTCCCAAGGCCGTTGGGGAAGGTGTGGAGGCAATTGTGGGTCATGCAGCTTCCTCAGCAAGCGCAGACCCACAACTTATCTGAGGCTTGGAAGGAGGATTAGAGTAGCAAGCCTGACTTCTTTCCTTCCGTGGCTTATCTGTAGTGCCAGGAGCTTGAGGAATCTCATGAAGTTCAGCCAGGGCAAGTGTCAGATCCTGCCCTTCTCTGGAGAGATTCCAAGCGCGCCTGGACACTGCGATGCTGGGCCCCCTGCTTGGGGTGACCCTGCTGGAGCAGGGGGGGTGGCACCAGAGGAGCTCCAGAGGACCCTTCCAACCCTCACTATGGGGCACAACTGTTTTGGAGCAGAGACCAAGAGTCCTTAGTGCCTGTTGGTTGCGTTAGTAGAACGAGACCTCTCCTCCTGGGAAGTCCACATCCAGGACGCCTCGTTGGAAGGTCACTCATTGAGTGCTCTGGCAGTTTGGCTTGTGCAGAGATTGGCTGGTGAAGGACAGACGTTTAGGGAAATTTAGACTTTGTTCAGGCCAAAGTAGACTCAGTGACACCCAGATGGGTCCTTATCCCTGCCAGTGAAGCCCTCCTGGCTGCTAAACAAGGACAATGGCCTCGCAACACACATTTCCATGGAAGCGGAAAGTGGAAATGCTTGTGGTGGCATTTCAGGGGAAACCACGAGGTGAGAACGTGGAGGAGGACAGAGACCTGCCCTTGCTCAGGCTTCGTGCGTGAATCCTCCATGTGTTGTTCTGCATCCCGGGGTGGCCTTCAGGGCAGAGGAGGAAGCCTGGAGCTCCTGCTTGCTCGCAGGAGCTTGTAGCGTTCTCCGAACCTTCTGATGTGGCAGGCAGAGTCCAGATAGTCCTTTGCTGGGTTCGCAGTACAGGTTCAGGTTGCACTTAGCCTGAAACCAGCTTCCTCTGGTCACGTCCTTCGCGACTTTCCCCTGTTGCAGCACCGGAGATATCCCCCGCGTCCCCAGGAGCGCTTAAAAGTGACACGCTCAAGCTCCGAGCGTAATCTGCCCTCCCAATCTCCCCTCTGCCCCACAATTAGTGTCACGGCTGCTACGTGTCTGTCCGAGAGAGAACAGTTAAAGGGTGTGTGTCATAATTAATGCCCATGTGTCTGGATTTGCTGACCTTGATGGCTGGGAGGGTTGTTGATACCATTGACCTCAGGAAAAAGTGTGCAGAGTTGTGGGAGTGTGTCCCGAGGAGCTCAGCAAACCAGTTTGTGCTGCAGAGACCGTGGGGAGGAAGAGAATTTGATGGTGTCAAAAGTGGGGGTACCTGAATCCCCCCCAACAGAGCTGGTCTGGGACTCCTGCTGACTCCTCCTCTTGGGGGTGTTCAGCCTGGAGAAGAGAAGGCTCCACAGAGAGCTTGGGGGCCTTGCAGGGCTTCAAGGGGCCTGGCAGAAAGATGGGGACAGACTTTGGAGCAGGGCCTGTGGGGACAGGACAAGGGGGATGGGTTGGAACTAGAAGAGGGAGATTGAGATTGGAGAGAAGGGAGAGATTGTTGGTGCTGAGGGGGGGGAGAGCCTGGCCCAGGTTGCCCCGAGAGGTGGTGGCTGCCCCATCCCTGTCCCCATTGCAGGGGAGGTTGTTGGGGGCTCTGAGCAACCTGCTCTAGTTGCAGATGTTCCTGCTCCCTGCAGGGGTTGCACCAGATGCCCTTGAGAGGTCCCTTGCCACCCAAACCAGTCTGGGATTCTATTGATGATTTTCTTGTCTTTGTTTTCCTTGCAGGTTCATGGAACAACATCCAGAAATGGACTTTTCAAAGGCTAAATTCAACTGATCCCTCTTCTTCCCCCCCTTCCAGTCAGCCCATCGAGTGGGGCAGGATATGGCCAGATATCCCTCACCTTGGGCAAGTCAACCCTTCCAGCACCCACCTGAGCTTGCTGCCAAGGCAGCTTCATGAAGTCATCCTCAGTTGTTGAGCAGAGCACGAGGCCGCGGGAGCGGCTCCATCTGTGCCACTTCCCAAAGGGCAGTTAGGAGAGAAATCAGGGTTAGAGCCACAAGAGCCAGGCTGGGGAGGTTTGGGGACAGATCCTTCATGTGTCACTTGGCCTCATCTCCTGGCTCTTCAGACCTCCTGATCCACTCTTGGCTGGTTCAGTTTGGCAGCACGTACCCCTGAGTTTTCACTCCCTTCCCCTCGGCTTTCCTGCTCTCTCAACCCCCCCCC